>CM050325.1:126834965-126909965 GCA_027475135.1 Bactrocera correcta | reverse complement strand
AACAAGAATTTACAGAGAATGGAAAAACGAATTCTTCCACTGGACACAAATAAAGTAATAAATCAGGCCGTATTCCAGTGATCCACTTGTTAAAACATACATATGTATGCATTAGAAATTGTTTTAAATTACAATTAAAACAGACGTATGCACCTGTTAAATATGTGTTTACAGTTGATTAGTATGTACATACACACAAGCGCTACAATAATGCGAATATGTTGTCGAAGTTGACGTGCATAATATATTTTTTAGGGAAAATATTAAATTTAAGAAATCAAATTTAAAAACAGTTTGTTCAAAAGTCCTATCGAGATACTAGCGATTCAAAATATAGAGTAAAGATAAATAGATCTTGCAAATTCGCTAAATGTGATTTCTGTTTAAGATTCACAAAAAAACGCTATAAAGGTGTATACACGTATGGCTAACAATATTTCACTGTCAAATTCCCATTTATAGATTTAAGAAATTTTTCGGTATTATAAATATTTTTGTTGAACATGATGCTCTAACTTATACACAATGTAGTTTATAGTATATATATCTGTTATTCCATATTGTTAGCATTACTACTTTTATAACCTCATAATGACATTTTTTTATTTTTTATTATTTGGAAATTTAATTCTTAAAACTAAAGTATGATTATATAAGTATATACCATACATACATACATACATGCATGGCCACACCGCGAGCACGTCCACGCGGAAATATCCTAAATTGCTCAAAGCTTTGTGAAAAATTACAAATTTGACACTTTAACACTCTTTGCAAGGAAACAAATCCATCAACTACTGATAACTTATAGAGTTTAACAGTTAAGGCCTATTTACACTGACTACACAGATAGTCTTACAGAGTTTGTACATTTATTGCAAGATACCTGTTGAAGCTATGATCATTTCAAAACAAAACAGGAAGTGCAAAAGTAACTATTTTATCCAAAAATTATCATTAGTTTTGATATTATATACGATATATACATACATACATAAAAAAACTTACATCGAGTACATATAGCACTTATGGTAATTACATACGAATTCACGAAGAAATCTTGTTACATAATTGTAGATGAATAATATTATACTAAAGTTTGTTATTTGCGTCAAAAGCAGCTAAACTCTAAATCATTAAATCTAGCATTAGGAATATTTGTTTGTACACACATATATACATACATATGCGGACATACACATTGCGGAGGCAATTGGCAGATTTCCGCTTTTACGGAGGCGTATGTCGAAGTGAAAATTAAATAATAAATTTTGGAATTCATTTGCGTGCTCTTTAAGTTGAAATGAACGTTTCACAGTTAAAGTCTTTGGCGCTTAGAAGCATATACATATGTACATATGTACTACTGTACTTATTCCAAAAAAAATCACAGCATATTTTTTATATACTTCTTCTTCTTCTTAATTGGCGTAGACACCGCTTAGACGATTATAGCCGATGCCCAGAGCATACTTAAATTATGGAGGGAACACTTCTCCATCCTGCTAAATGGCAGTGAACGCACAACGCCAGGAGAGGGCGAACCCTATTCCGCAATCGACGACGATGGAGCAGACGATCCATTGGCCGACCATGAAGAAGTTCAAATAGCAATTACCCGTCTGAAAGAACAGCAAAGCAACGGGGATCGATGGATTCGGCCGAGCTATTCAAACACGGTGGCGAAGAACTGATAAGAGCATGCATCAGCTTCTTTGTAAAATATGGTCCGAGGAAAGCATGAACAACGATTGGAATTTAAGTGTGCTCTGCCCAATCCACAAAAAGGAGACCCCCCAATCGTGGCGAACTACCGGGGGATAAGCCTCCTTTAAATCGCGTATAAGGTTCTATCGAGCGTAGTGTGTGAAAGATTAAAGCCACCGTCAACAAACTGATTGGACCTAATCAGTGTGGCTTTAGACCTGGCAAATCAACCACCTACCAGATATTCATCATGCGCCAAATCTTGGAAAAGCCCTCGTAAAAGGAGAATCGACACACACCACCTCTTCGTCGATTTAAAAGCTGCTTTCGACAGCACGAAAAGGAGCTATCTCTATGCCGTGATGTCTGAATTTGGTATCCGCTCAAAACTAATACGGCTGTGTAAACTGACGTTGAGCAGCACCAAAAGCTCCGTCAGAATCGGGAAGGACCTCTCCGAGCCGTTCGATACCAAACGAGATTTCAGACAAGGCGACTCCCTATCGTGCGACTTCTTCAACCTAATGCTGGAGAAAAAATAATTCGGGGCTGCAGAACTAAATCGAGCAAGGAAGCAAAGCAGATGGGTCTGGCAGTGAACGAGGCCAAGACGAAATATCTCCTGTCATCAAACAAACAGTCGTCGCATTCGCGACTTGGCTCTCACGTCACTGTTGACAGTCATAACTTTGAAGTTGTAGATAGTTTCGTATATTTGGGAACCAGTATTAACACCACCAACAATGTCAGGATGGAAATCCAACGCCAACAGGTGCTACTATGGACTGAGTAGGAAATTGAGCAGTAAAGTCCTCTCTCGACGAACAAAAACCAAACTCTATAAGCCACTAATTCCCGTCCTGCTATATGGAGCAGAAGCTTGGACGATGACAACAACTGATGAGTCGACGTTGCGAGTTTTCGAGGGGAAAGTTCTGCGAAAGATATACGGCCCTTTTCGCGTTGGCCACGGCGAATTTCGCATTCGATGAAACGATGAGCTGTATGAGATATATAACGACATTGACATAGTTCAGCGAATTAAAAGACAGCGGCTACGCTGGCTAGGACATGTTGTCCGGATGGACGAAAACACTCCAGCTCTGAAAGTATTCGACGCAGTACCCGCTGGGGGAAGCAGAGGAATAGGAAGACCTCTACTCCGTTGGAAGGACCAGGTGGAGAAGGACCTGGCCTCGCTTGAAATATTCAATTGGCGCCACGTAGCGAAAAGAAGAAACTTTTTATATACTACGTATGTATGTATATTCGAGGGGAGTAACGAAAGTTCGCTTATTTAAGCGAGTATAAGCATCCTGTGTATTTTTATTCGCCGTATTATATATCTTGCTTAACAAACTCCATAGATTTTAACAAGAGATAACAATGTGCTGGATTCGGTGAATATTCCTTGGATGAAATATGCTCAATAAGAGATCGCCTAAACTTTATCTCTATTTTATCAGTATTTTCTGGCCTGTTACTCTCTTCCATAAAATAATTTTGATAATTTTTGTATATTTGAGTAAAATAGCAATATTACTTTTTTTCATTGGTTGGTTCACGTTTGTGGGACGGTAAAATTAAAATTAAAGACAAAAATTCCTATTGTTTTCCTAAGAAGATTTCTAAAATGATCTTTGATGCCATTTTTAGCATTTTTAAAATGTGAAATGAATTTCTTCCAGAAGGCATTATTGCAAAGCTAATTGACTCAAGTTAAGAATAGAAAAGAAGTGACATTTATGCTGCCAGGATACACATTGCATTGAAAATAAATTCCTATCTTTGTTATTTCTAACTAGTTGCACGCGTACCATAAATGTGCTGACTAACAATTCTCCTGGCTGTCAACATTTTCGTAAGCTTAGAGAACAAAAAACAAACACTGTACAAAAGCCTTTAATCCAATTATTTGTGCGTTTTTGAATTTTGGTAAATTTAAGTTAAAAAAAATCATTTATTTATTCATAAAATATTGCAATTTTGTGTACAGTTAAAATACATACATATATTTACAGTATAAAGCCATTTGCATGTAACGTTATATATCAGTATTCTTTTGTTTTATACAAAAAATATGACAAAAAAATTGTGCAATAAACTTTTGGTTACATTTTCGCTCGATATCAACAATTATACTGTATATGTACATACATGAAGAAAGACCACCCCAGAGCATGTGTACATATATGTATGTAGGTTATATGTACTGGTTGCAGATAACTCAAATAGTTATGTACACATGAATTATGTGTACATACTTATGTGTGAAGTATACTATTCGAATATACTATATGTATGTACATATATTTAAGTACATATTTACATATGTCTGTAAATGCTAAGCAAAGATATCTAAAAGTTTCAAGCTGAGAAAATTTATTTTTATGGAGCATTGTTAAAGTTCCTAGACGTAAGGAGAGTACTCTTTTGATAAAATATTTTAAAGTAAAATGTTACCTGTATGCCAAAGATTTACAAAGGACACCAAAATATGAAAGGACCATACATAAACGGAATTAAAATAATATATTAAACTTGTTGAATATACATCTGGTTTACCTATGAATAATGCTACTTTCGCAAACGCAGTATTTTCTTTTTATTGTAAATAAAAAGTTATATGCTATATAGGGCTACTACATTTACGTGAAAAAGATATATAAGCACAATATTTATATATGTATGTCTGTATACCACAATAACCTTTAGTTGACTCCGTAAACAAAAGGTATGAACCACAAGCTTAACAAGCCGCCCGACCATAATTTTTTCAAAATAGAACTGGTACTTTTTAGGTGTAGGACATCAACATAGAAGTAATTTGCCAGACTTTTAGCAGGAATATGTCTGTCCTATACTAGTTAAAACCAGCTAAAATATGTGAAGAAATATATGAAAACAATTGTTATTCAAATAAATGACACTTACAAGTATGTTTCCGAGTCACCTGAGGCTCTGGTTTGTGATGCAGAACTACTTTATTAAGTATGTATGTATGTTTATTTAGATTTTCTGAATTAAAACGAAATTTTTTTCTATTGATAATGAACTAATTGTTGATGAAAGCAGCAAATTCGCTTGTTTTCAGACCTTGGTGAATCCTAAAATCAGTCATTCGGGTTTACTAAAGTCTTAAGCACTTCCATTCATAAAAAGCAGTATTTTAGAGTATACATACATACATATATATATACCCTCCGAAATATCACTGATTTTCGCGATTTTTTTATAGTGTTGAAATTCATGACAAATATAAAATGTTTTTTTTTATGTTTTTTTATTGGGTGTATGATAGTTAAATAAGTTGTTGAAATGACACATAAAAAGAAAGGTTCGAAACGAGGTCCACGATTGCGGCCGCAATTTCGGTCTAAAACAAAAATTTCAAAAAGATTATTAATCTCTAGAAAAGCCGCTATTGTGCTGTGGAAGCTTTTTTGTTGAAATTTGACAAAACGGCGACGGTTTGAACAAAACGTATCGAATTTGGCAATTTTTTCGATAGCGAATGACGTGACAATTGTTCTCTGCAAATTAGAACTAGATATCTTTAAAACTCTTCTAGAGAGAGGAAACCGTTTTGAAAAACACCACTCTATGAAAAACGCGCTTAAAGATTTGAGTCGCTATGTTCCCCCCACTATTCCCTTTCTTCAAGAAACACTGTAATGACCGCAATTATTTGAATTTCGATTTCCAAATTTGAGGGAATGTTTATTACAGTGTATAATCCGATAATATAACAAAAAATAAATCGATTTCTTGAAAATTTCACACTGAGACGATCCCTTAATATATAACTTTATAGCGAATATATATTATTTCACAATTACTAGTACTTGCATACATATATAAATATTATATACATATACTATACATATAACAATTTTATGTTAATTTGTTAATACACCTTCCTGTCTGTTCTAAAGAGCTTAAACTATACATATCAGAACTTTTTATACAAACATCTATGCTCAAATGAAGCCGGTACATACTTTATATTGCATTTAATAAAAAACAAATGATGTACATTTTCTAGCTTTAAATTGTAGCGTATATTTTAAGTTTTTGCAATATACGAATATAACATATAAGAGACCTATGAAGCTTTTTGCAGTTATTGATTTTATCCATTTACACAATATGTTATGCATAAATATTTACATACCAACATACAAATGTATGCGGGAGTAGAATAGAGTTTGTTAGAATATTATATAGGGGCATGTTTAGGGAAATGCACAAAAATGCATAAACTACTTTTTTGTCTTGTTGTACTAAAATACTTGCATGTACGTGTAGAAAAATATCCATATAAGAAGGAATTAAATTTATTAATGATGAAAATGAATCAAAAATAATTATGCACACAGGTGAAATCAAAATATTAACATAAAAGGGAAAATGTACATACATTTACATATTTACTTTTTGTGTACGTTCTAAGTAGCTCAAACACAAATTAATATTAAATACATACATAGATCTGAAAGATGTACATTTACATACGTATGTATATATTGTTATATATAGGTCAAATATATTATTAGTGGAAAAATAAATTTATTGACATCATTCAACTGCAAATCGGTTTACAGTGTGTGACTTAATGCGTACTCCATTAAATACTTGGTTCCTACATATTGCTATTTTTGATAAAATAATATATTTTATTGGCTGTGCAGCAGTTGAGGTTTTTCCCATTTTTAACCACATTTACAAATGTGTACTGTGTGGAAGTTATTATCAGCACTCATATGCTCTAAAGGTATTTTAGAAACCACAATAAAATGTAACCACCAAGACAAGATACTAATTTCTTACTTGTAAATTGCCACTCTATGATATATGAATTTGTATAAAAGGGTGACATTCATTTTGGAATTCATCAGTTTCGCACTGGAACTACAGTTGTACATTGCGCACATTCATCAGCTCTCCGATTTCTGTTAATAATTGTTTGTATAGTGAAGGGGATTTACAAACATCGTTAATAATGGCCGATAAAAAGAATCTTTTATTGCTATTCGATCGTCCCAATGAACCCATTTTTATGGAGAAGGGAAAGGCTGCAGTTTTCGATGTTCCCGACAAGTTTCTCACCGATCGCTACCGTCCCATCGGTAATGAGGTGCAGAGCCGTTTTGGTGAAAAGGCTGAACAACGTATTCCAGTCAGAGACATATCTGTCCCAGATCTTCGTTTACCAATGTCGCTCCCAAGAGATGCACAATTTTCGCTTTTTATTCCGGCTCATCGACGTATTGCCGGTCGTTTGATTGACATTTTCATGGGAATGCGCTCTGTTGATGATCTTCAGAGTGTAGCTGTATATGCGCGAGATCGGGTTAATCCATATTTGTTCAATTATGCACTATCTGTGGCACTACTTCATCGACCGGACACCAAAGGACTTGATTTACCATCCTTTGCACAAAATTTTCCCGACAAATTCGTAGACTCCCAAGTTTTTCGACAAGTACGTGAAGAAGCTACCGTAGTTCCCGAGGGATCGCGTATGCCAATTACCATTCCACGAGATTATACTGCTTCCGATCTAGAGCCCGAACATCGATTATGGTATTTCCGGGAAGACCTTGGAATTAATCTCCATCATTGGCATTGGCATTTGATATACCCTTTTGAAGCTGGTGATCGTGCTATTGTGAATAAGGATCGTCGCGGTGAGCTCTTCTACTACATGCATCAACAAGTAGTGGCCCGCTACAATTTAGAGCGTTTCAGTAATAATCTCGCACGAGTAGTGCGCTTTAACAATTTACGAGAACCAATCGCAGAAGGTTACTTCCCAAAGATGGATTCTTTGGTTTCTAGTCGCGCTTGGCCACCACGATTCGAAGACACAAGGCTGTCGGACCTAAACCGAGAGTTGGATCAAATTAATTTAGATGTAAGTGATTTGGAGCGCTGGAGGGATCGTATTTTTGAAGCTATATCCCAAGGTTTTGCCACTGATGTAAGTACTCATAAATTATATTGCTATTACACTCAAAGTATCCGTGTTGACAATTTTATTAATTTCAGGAAAGTGGCAATCGTGTGCCATTAGACGAAGTGCGCGGAATTGATGTTTTGGGTAACATGATGGAGTCATCTATTGTATCACCCAATCGTAGTTTGTATGGTGATTTCCATAATATGGGGCATGTGTTTATTTCCTATTCCCACGATCCCGATCATCGTCATTTGGAATCCTTTGGTGTAATGGGAGATTCTGCCACTGCTATGCGTGATCCTGTGTTTTACAGATGGCACGCGTACATCGATGACATTTTCCAAGAACACAAGACTCGTCTTCCTCCATACACCTTAAATGAACTCGGCTATGATGATATTTCTGTTACAGGTGTACAGGTGAGTCCCGAAGGCGGTCGACCAAATGTACTTCAAACATTTTGGCAACAATCTGACATCGATTTGTCCCGAGGAATGGACTTTGTGCCACGTGGTAATGTATTTGCCCGTTTCACTCATCTTCAACATACACCATTCACCTACACCATTAACGTCAACAACAATAGTGGTGCACAGCGATTTGGTACAGTACGTATCTTTCTGGGACCGAAAGCAGATGAACGCGGACAAGGAATGCTCTTTAAGGATCAACGTTTACTCATGATAGAGTTAGATAAATTCATTGTAACCTGTAAGTAAAAAGCTTCTGTTAAATTGTAATTAACTTGAATACTTATTAATCTACAGTAAATCCTGGCCAAAACACCATTCGTCGCCGATCGACTGAGTCCAGCGTCACCATTCCCTTCGAGCGCACATTCCGCAATTTAGATGTAAGTCGCCCAGCAGCAGGTAGTGCAGAAGAACTAGAATTCAACTTCTGTGGCTGTGGATGGCCCAATCACATGCTTATTCCGAAAGGTTTGCCCGAAGGTCTACGCTGCGAGCTGTTTGTAATGGTGTCCAACTATGATCAAGATAGGGTAAAGAAAATCGTATTTTTGTAAGCCATATTTACTTTGGTAATTTCGAACACAATTTATACATAGATCGAGCAACAATTGGTGGGCACGTGCAGCGACGCAGCCTCCTATTGTGGTGTGCGAGATCGTCTCTATCCGGATCGGCGACCTATGGGATATCCTTTTGACCGCCTGTCACGCGCTGGGGCGGACCGTCTAGTCAATTTCTTGACCCCAAATATGAGCATTGTCGACGTGGTTGTTCGCCACGAAAACCGTGTTGTACTTCGTAACACTTAATTCAGCTACACAATGGCAAATTGCGAGAAATTTACAAACATATTATAGCATATGAATGCATTTTTATTGGAAATAATAATCCTACAATTTTTTATATACCTTATATCAGTACACTGAATAAAGAATAATTTTGCATATGAAATATACTGTTAAAAATTTTATAGATGTATACATTGTGACAGAAAAGCATCTGGAAGTTGCAATTAAATTAAGCGGGTAAATGATATTCCAAAGAAATGTATTTTGCTAAGTGGGTAGAACGGTCTTTAATTACTATGTCAAATATGAGCGCGATCTGTAAACCAGTTTCTCCACAGCATCTGCTTCAGTCGGTGCATTTCAGTAGTGCGTTGCGATTTTTACAACGGATAAAAATATCAAAAAAAGAATTCTCAAATTTTGAAAACATGTCTCCTCCTGGACAACCTTCGACTTCTTCAACTAATGAAAATATTAAAAAAGGAAAGGAAAAGGTATGGTGCTTTAAAATCGTCAGACAAGTGTTAGAGTGATGGCAGGAGAGCTCGACATATGTAACTCGCGAGTCCGTTCGAATGATTTTGATGAATATTTTAGGTATGAAACGCGTTCTTGCCCGATTCCTCCTGATAGACCATTATTTTTCCAAAAAGAGTACAATTTTGACCGAATTTACAGCCACAAACGCATTGAATACCATTGATCAGCGAATTCGCAGAGATAAAACAAAATTCGTTGAAGGAGCTGAAGGTCATCCCAAAAAGTACTTATGAAAAGATGGCATAAGTGTATTACATCTGGTGGGGATTACAAAGTAAGTATTGATGAATAATTAACAATTTCGGGTACTTTTTTATCACAGTTTATATTAGAAGAAAATATGTACATGTAGTAAATATGTACAACAACAAACAAAATTGCTTCATTTCATGGTACTGAACTACCTTCGAAAAAGTATTTTCGTATGACATGGTGTCATACCATATAGTGTTGGAAAGGTGAGATTTTAAGCTTCATTTAACAAAACAAAAAATCGGGAAGTTGAAGAAAAAGTTACAACTGTTCAAAAATAGGTGAAAAAAATAAAAAATTTGCTATATTTTGAAATCTATATATATGTAAATAAAAATGAATCGCCAAAATGTATGTACGCTCATAACTTTCATACGACTGAACCAAATTTGATAATTGTTTTTTTAATATGTTCGTTGTGGATCGGGGAAGGTTTAGAAATAAAAATACCTTATACTTTTAAAAGTCGGAAAATTGGACAATTCCAAAAAACAACTTCTTTTCATATAATTTTTTTCAATTTTTGTTTGTTTTGTTTTTCAATATTCTGATTTGTAAATTATCTGAATCGTTGAAAATTATTCAGTGAAAACTTTATGCGTGTTTCACATGAAAAGATCAATTACAGAATGAAATTTGTTACGAAGCTACGAAGAGGTCACGCTAATATCGGTCGGCGTTCTGTTTGGCATCAATTTATGGCAGCCTAAGGCAAGGCAATGCAGGAAGTACTCCCAGGATGCGATGACATATAGTACGTGCTGAATTATGGACCGCGATAGCTACTCAGCGAACGTCACGATGTCACAACACGACTTCTCAATCAACAGTCACCATGTTTGATGGACTTTATCTTGAATCAACGTGCTGTTAGGTGCTGGATGTACTCTGTTGAGAGGCAAAAAAGAGGTTTGCCGGTTTTTCTTTTTTGGATGGTGGATGGTGGTTACATTAGATTAAATTGATGCAATCATGTTTGCAGAAATTCCTGATCTAGAGATAGATCCAGAATTATACGAAGTCGTAAAAACCAATATGGTTCATGAACATTGCGAACACCACAATCCTTCTTCGGTTTGTATGTCTGACAATAAATGCACGAAACACTATCCACGTGAATTTCTTTAGGAAACGCAAACTGGAAATGATGGATATCCACTGTATCGACGTCGCTCACCAGACGACAATGGCAGAACATTTAGCATTCAATTTAGAGGAGTGAATATCGAAGTTGACAACACATGGATCGTACTATATTCGCCACCGTTGTCTAATTCACATTCAAAACTTGAGTATCACAGTTTGATGAAATCACTGAAATACGTTCGCAAATACATCACCAAAGAAGGCAACATTGCGATTATTGGCCTTGAATAAGATGAGATCAGTAAGTATCAAATGGGTCGATACGTGAACTGCAATAAAGGGCTTTATAGGATATTTACTTTTGCATTTCATGAAAGTTTTCCGACTATAGTGCGCCTCGCGGTTCAACTTCATTTAAGTCATTGCGTACTGTGAATGGTAGAGTGTTTGCAAGCCAGCAAGTACAATTACTGGAAAAGGATAACTGGAATCAAATGATGAACGATGCGATAGCTACACCGCATGCCACTTTAAGTTCGCATACTTTTCGCGAAAATCATTTCGAAATATCATCCTTCAAATTCGCGCCAATTAAGGGATACGAAAAAAATAATATTGTCGATGACATTTTACATTGTATTCGCTAATGATTGGAAATGGACAAATTTCGATTGATACTTCCATTGGTTTGATATAAATTTTTCCTGCCTATTGTCAATTCACTTCAACAGAAAGAACTCATCACGTTTATCCCAACCGTGGCAAATTGTCATAACTGCGATTGCTTAAGAGCCCGCGCAATTTTAGTTGCCAAAAATACCGATGTTAATGACTTAAACTGGAAGATTCAAAGTCAAATTCAGAAGGGTTTGCGCTCATTTCAATTCCATCGATCGTCTTGACAATGAAGACAAAGGGCCGTGAATTATCCAGTGGAATTTCTAAATTCTTTGGATAGGCTTGGTATGCCGCAGCATAATTTACATCTCAAAGTTAGATCTGTCATTAGTATGTTTCACAATCTTCATTTATTCACCGAAACTGTGTAAAGAATCCCAATAATTGTGACGCAGTTATCGAATATAAGGGGACAGTAATTTCATTTCAAATATATTCCGTTTCCAGAGAAAATTGCATTTGTGATGGTAATCAACAGGACAAAAGGATAGATAGATAGAAGTGTGGCATAAATCTAGAAAAGCCATGTTTTTCACATGACCAGATATATGTGGCGTGTTCACGAGTTGGAAACCCATCTTCTCTGTATATTTACGCACCAGAGCAGAAAACAAAAAAATGGTTTATCAAGCTGCGCTACATTTCAACACAACTTAAATTCAACTTTCTTTTCATTTCAAAACACATAAATTCACGCAGGGCAACGGCTGCGGGGTCAGCTAGTTTTTGTATAAAAAAGGGAAGATTGTCACGCAAGCCACCAATGAAATTTGTGAAGTTTATGCAGGCGATGCAGTATAAGTTCGTGTTCGCTCGCTTCCGTTCTGGAAATTTCCAAATTTCGATTTACTGATGAAAGTTTTGCACTGATGGAATAATGTCTCTAGCGGAAAAATTACAAAAAGTGGTCGACCAAAATGGTACATATTTATTTAATTATTATTATAAATATAAAAAAAAAATAAGTTAAAGTTTGATTAGAAATACGAAAAGACTTTTTCGACTACCCAATATAATGTTCTGTTATACTTGAACTTGTACGTAACTGTTACCCAAAAACTATCAAATTTTGCAGCATTTGAACATTTTAAATGTCAATGTAAATTATTTATGTTAAATATAATTTTAATATTATACTTTTGGATTTGTTTTACATTTTATAGGAAATAGGTTAAAGAGATTATGTCAAATTTTGCAATAATCTGTTTGATTTTCAGGCTGTTCGCAATTAATTTTTTTACACGATTCATTATCTTTTTATTCTTTTCTATCTAAAACGGATAAATTTTGCTATCTAATAAGCCTGTGAAAATTTTCAAAGAAATATTTATATTTTGCATATTTTTCTATTTCAAAACGAGCAGTTATTAACAGTTTCAGACAAGCGCATCAGTCAGTACAAAATCAGCAGTGCAGTCTTTGCATTGCATTGAGTTTTGAAATGCATTAACCCGGCAATCGACACACTGCGCCAAAAACACGCGCATTTTAAAAAAATTTGCGCTGTAACATAGCGATGTCATAAAAATGTTATGCACTGAATTTTGTTGATATTGGTCGAGTAGGTCCCGAGATATGGATTTTCACTTAAATGTGGGTGATCCCATGATCATCATCCAATTAGACATATGCTCCAAAAAGCCTTCAGACTAATCATTTATATGTATATAACACTTTATTTACCTCGATTAGTTTTAAGTGATACAAGCAACTTTTAGCTGAGAAAAACTATTATGTTCTGCACAAAAATAGGCATACTCAATGCCCTATAATTAGACACACCCAAAACAACTTAACTGTTAGTATTAGAGCACGCCGCGACAAAAATATGTTTGCATAAATATAAACGTATAAATAATTACTTCCACGAGGTATAATAGGAAGTTTAAATGGTATTTCCACTTCTTAAGTTAGTAAGCGATGCTTATGTATTGCAAACTTATATATGTACTATATTAAATTAATATAAGCTTTTTAACAGATCTGCACATCCGCATACATATTTTTGTATTTGTTTAATAATAAACAAACATCATCATGATTATAGATAAGGTGGTTTCAATAATAAAGCTCATCTTATTTTGATTGAATCTACATTTAGGTCGAATATAATGAATTGCGTTGAAATGTGAACACTTAGTACAATTCTGAGCGCAGTGATTGACTTATTCTGTTTAACTATCGGAAGCACGCAAAATGCGTCGGCCTTTATTTAGCATTGTGATATTTTCAGTCATCGCTTGGATCAACGTAAGTGCACGCGCCGTCTGCAGTTTAAGTTCGTTTCAATAATATTAATTCCAATAAATTTTAAAATTTTTAGTATGTTAACGCTGCAGCAACTAAGCAATCGGATGCGAGCAAATTCATTTCCGATGCCAGTACTCGTTATTATAAGCTTTATAATAAGATTGCAGAGGAAACATATTCATCCACAGATGACGAAGACTTTGATACAATATTTTCGAAACTGACCACTGTCAAAAGAATAGCTGCAGAACTGGTTACAATTTCCGAAGAGGCTAGTGATTATGATTTGGAGAATATCAATGATATGCAAGTGAAAACGGCCTTGCGGAATCTTCGAAGAGTTGGCGAGCTATTTGTCTTGGGAGAAGATTACTTTTCATCGGTGCTGATAAACTTCGCTGCTCTTAAAGAACTTTCTACAGATAAAGACATCGAACCTTATTTGGGTGGCGCGTATATGCCAGATCAAGACGATAGCTCGCTAGCGTATTATCCGGATATACAGAAAATATTTCAGCGCAGCAATGATTCTGATGAACTGAAATACTATTGGGAGACTTGGCGCGAGAAAAATTTGGTTTGGTCTTCAGTTAATTTCTACACCATTATTGAAGCCTTTCAAAAGGCTGCTAAGATTCTAGGTAATATGTTCTTTTCCATTTCAAGTGCAAAAAATCTATTAGAATATTTTTGAATCTTTTTGAATGATACAAGTATATAAAAGCATATGGTACATACGAGTATATATGTAAGTGTATATAATATATGTACTCACTTTTAAATAATATTTTTTGTAGATATACCGGTACTTGAATTTTGGTTTCGCTGCTACAATAATAAAGAATTTTTGCGGGAAATGGAACGAGTGATGGAAGACATTAAGCCCGCTTATAAGGAACTTCACGCATTCATTAGAAATGAACTCCATGAGAAGTATGGTGGGAGTGTTGTTAATCCCAGAGGTCCTATTCCAGATCATTTGTTCCAACAAGTTCGAGAACAGGCTTGGCAGGCCAATAGCGTTATCGAACCATATTTTCCAAAGGCAAAGCTCCCGCCATATGACAGTTTTGTGGCGCATTATGATGCAAAGGACATGATAGATGCAGCAGAAAATTTCTATCAATCTCTCGGGTTCGATGGATTAGACAAGGAATTCTATGAGAAGCAGTTGAAGGAGCAAGACGAGAGTGCTGAAAATGGAGATTGTAGAGCTGATATTTTCGATCTCACACCGCATGTATACATGAAATATTGTAAGAAGGTGGAGTTTAGAAAGTTTTTGCAAGTTCATGGCTATCTCGGACGGTTACATTACGCTAAAGAAAAGCACAATCTTCCATCGTACTTCTTCAATTCTTATGATTTAGAATATCCAGTAGGGGAAGCCGTAATTTTGTCAGCATCTACCCCAAAACATTTGCAAGCCATTGGACTTTCTAAGAATTTCGAATTTTCGGATCAAATTTTAATGAATCGATTGTTTAGAATGGTAACAATTAGTAGGTTGCTAATGTATTCCTTGAAACATTTATTTGTCTTAGGGTATTCATACAATGCTCAACATACCACTGTACTTCGTCCACACCAAGGTAATGACTGATCTGTTGAATGGTACAGTGGAAATCGAGAGGATTAACAAACATTACTGGGAACTTATGGTAAAATATGCTGGGGTGGAACCCCCATCAGATCGCCCGGAAAGTGCTATTGATTTCCCCTATAATTTTTATTTGGATATGGAGGAAAACCATCAGACCAAGTGCGTATCGAACTTTTTACATACACATACATACATACATATGTTTTACTTTTATGTATACAGAAAGTTCGTTTCTGAAGTTCTTGGCTACCATTTTTACCGCTCGTTTTGTGAGAAGACTCATCATAAGGGATACCTACATAACTGCGACTTTTACGGTAACATGGAAATCGGCAATTCTCTAAAGTAAAAACGAACAAATTCAAGCTAAATTTATTAAGATCTTTAAAATGGGTTATTACCACTTCTCAGATCAATGATGTCTTTGGGTTCTTCAAAGCCTTGGAATGAGACTCTGGTAACAGTTTTAGGCACCAATTCAAGTCTAAGTGGGGACGCTTTGCTTGCTTATTATACGCCTATGTTGGATTGGTTAAAAGCGAAAAACCGTGATTCAAAAGTCAAAATAGGCTGGAATTCCAGTCAAAAAAGTAAGTTCTTCAAGATAACTCATAAATATATTATACACATATTTTATTATAGAAATCCTTTAAGTTTGAGGAAGAAATGCCACTTCTGGTTTACATAATGAGCGAACCTTATTATATTCAAATATATACAATTAATATATATACACACGTACATAAGTATGTATATGCGATTATTTTTAAATACTTTGCATATTAAATATATAAATATTACGGCAACAAAAAAATAAATGTTATAGTTGTCTGATTTTCTTAATTTTCGATGTCATTGTTAAGTATATTTTAGAAAATTGTACTTCAAAATTACGTGTTTTTAGCTTTTTAATTAAAGGATACCGGAAAACAAATAATCCGAATAATCGGTTGTGTGGTAGATATGTGATATAGTGGACTGATCTGCCCGATTCTGACAAATGATTAAAAAAATATTGATATGCACCTATTTATTGTATTTAAATTGACGAAGACAGTTTTATAATCCCTAAAAAACTTTGTCTTCAAACCGATTCGCCGGTTTTAGACCCATAGTCTCTTGGGCGAAGTTGTTCATCTTTCTTGTGTGCTTGTATTCGTATTTCAGCTTTGCGCTCGTATTCGTATTCCCATAATTTACTGTACTATGTAGCATTCATTGAGAAAAATGTTACAGTAAACACACTTTTTTTGTTACAGCTGCAATTCAATTATATTCAAACATATTTGATTACAACTTGTAACTAAATACACAGAAAGCGATTGCCAGGTATGTTGGAGTAATCGAATCCAATATTTTTTCGCCATTGAATGCTTTCATGAAATTTTGGCTTCTATTAAAGTCCAAACAATCTCTGTTGGATTGGCGTCTGGTGACTGTGATGGCCAATCCAAACAATATTATTTTCTTCTTTTGTTCATAGCCGAGCCGAGCGAAAAGTTAATTTCCATCAACGCTGATCTATTTCACATACCGCTGAGTGATATTAATTTAAATTCCTAAAATAAATTATATTTTTCTTCGCCCAAACCGGTTTTTTGTAGGCGAGAAGACGACGAGAAATGAGGAAGTGACGGTACCGCTCGCGTTCAGGTGGCACGTTTTGGGCGTAAAAAAAAAAAGTATTTAATACTTCCTAATAGATTAGGAAATTCCCGCTATAAATTGGGCCTTGAAAATATTAATAGAGGTTATCCTAAATATTGCTCTACCAAAATTCATGGTAATTGATTGTAAACAAAATATGAGATCTCCATACCAATATACAAATGAAATATGTACTACGCGCGTCGGGGCAGTCAGCTTTCACTCTGCGGTGCCTGCGCGATTTCATACGAAAATGTACGCGACCAGTTTTGAAGCTGCAGCCAATGATCAATCATATTGAGTAAAGTCAGACGGATTTTCGAAAATCTCTTAAAAAGGGGGGTGGTGGCAGGCCCAACGGCCAGATTTGATACCTGCTCCTATAAAGTCTTTTAGTACCATTTTGATGTTGAAAATTTATGTCTCTGATGCATTTACATAGTTATTGATTTTTCGCACTTTTAAGAAAACCGTTATATGAGGAGTGGGCAAGGTTATCCTATTTTCACATTATCCTAAGGAAAGTTAAAAAATTTGTTGGTGATTTGGATCGTTTATGTTAATTTACGGCTTCACGTTGCCACTGCTATGCCTGCAAATAGGAGCTGACAGATGGAGAGAATGTCAAAAGCAAAACACTAGTGAAATAATGGTGCATATCTTGAGCACTTGTTTCGTATAAAGCAACGCTTCAAACATTTGGGTGTCTTGTGGTATGGGACACTGTAAGAGGTATCGATAGCGAGGCCGCATTACTTATTGAAATTCGCATTCTGAAGGAACGACACTCCATCTGGCATCTCAAAGGACTAAAACTAGTCTATGTGCGGCTTATGAGCTAACCAAATTAACCTCACCTGTTATGGCACTCACACCCAATTGCAATCTCAGCCTCGCTTGATTGCTACAAAACATATGTACATATGTACATACATATGTACGTATGTACCAAGTTTCATTATTCTTGATTATTGCGGTAGATACCACTTACGTGGTTATAGCCGAGCTAACAGCGCGCCAGTCATTTCTTCTTTTTGCAATTTGACGCCAATTGGAGATACCAAGTGAAGCCATGTCCTTCTCCACCTGGCCAATGTCGTTGTATATCTCATACAGGTCATTGTTCCATCAAATGTGTAAAGTAGCATAAATCTTTCGCAGAACCTTTCTCTCGAAAAATCGTAACGTCGACTCATCAGATATTGTCATCGTCCATGCATCTGCACTATATATCAGAAAAGGAATAATGAGTGACTTTTAGAGTTTCGTCAGAGAACGTATTAAGAAGTTATAAAGAAGGTTCAACAACGGACAATCGTGTGAACAGTCAAAAGCTAACAAAATGCGATGAGCGTGTTTCACCACAGCTAGTTAAGCAGGAGAAATTTTAACAGTGGCACGTGAACAGAGCTGAGCATTCAGTGGAAATTATGCTCGGAAATATAGTAAGTACCTATGTATGTACAGTGGGTCACAGCTTATTTCGTGTAAGCAACATTTTTGATAATACTGATATGAAATTAATATTTTTTGCTCTGAACTAAATGAACGAATGATGCAATTATATTGATAATTTAGTTTTAATACAACATGTAGAAAAATTTACAAAAGTATTCAAATTCAATATTTTATTAAACAAAAACCAAAAACACTCATAATTCATGGGTCACAGCTTATTTCGTGTGTTGATTTTCATTCATGTGATACATGGAAATAACGGATTCAGAAAACTAACGGTAAATCAAAGAGTGATACGCTGAACACAATGGTTGCGACAGACGACAACCGACAGCTGTCAAATATTAAAATACACACGTTCTTATGGACACTGTTATTTAGACAGCTGCACGACTCCACGACGGTAGGCCGACAGTTGTCGTTCTCGCTAACTTCGATATTTTCCTATATTTGCCTGCGACAGTAGGACGACAGTAGAGATGACAGTAGAATGGAAGATAGAGAGATGAGGAAGAGTGATGATGCCACTAATATGTAAAATGTAAAATTATTCACAGCTCTTACAAACTTGACGTTATTTTACAAATAAAAGCATAAAATAGCTCTATTATAGCTCTGTTATATCATTTGTAATAACAATTGATAACTTAAAACAAAAATATATACCTATTTACTTATTGTTTGCATAAAAACTTTCATTTTGAACAAAATATTAAAAATTTCATTGAAGTGCAAGGTGTTAGTATGGCCACAACGAAATTGTGTACATGCAAAATGGAGAGCTGTGTTGTCCTGTGTACATGCGTTCAGGTAGTAGGATGCACAACGCCGTTTTCAGTTCACTGTCGTGATGCAATGTTGTGTCGCAACCATGAACTATGAATACTTAAGAAGCAGTTTATGTTCTAAAAACAATGCAGATCAGTTGTAAATACGCGGTATATCAACATGGGTCCACGCACTTCAATTGAAAAACGCGAATTAGTTATTAAACATTTTCAAAGTGGAAAAACGCAAAAACAAATTGCTGAAATGGTTGATTTAAGTTCATCTACAGTTCAATATATAATTCAGCGCTTTGTTCGTGAAAATCGCGTGCATAACAAGGGTCGAAAGGCTCCTAATAAAATTTTTAATGAAACGGATGAGAGGTGGATTTTAAAAAAGATTAAAAAAGAACCAATGTTAAGTGCTTCAGCGGTGACCAAAGATGTTGAAATGTTTCTCGGAAAAAAATGTCATCCAGAAACTGTGCGCAGAATATTAAGGGATTCCTATTTTCATGGGCGCACAGCACGGAATAAGCCTTTTATAAATAAGAAAAATAAAAAGGCCCGTTTACAGTTCGCAAAAGATCATTTAAACAAGGACAAAGCTTTTTGGGATACGGTTATTTTCGCCGATGAGAGCAAGTTTAATCTTTTTGCGTCAGATAGTAAAGCATACGTATGGCGGCAACCAAATACTGAGCTCCAAACAAAAAATTTACGCGCAACAGTAAAACATGGTGGCGGTCATGTAATGGTTTGGCGGTGTATGTCATCTGCAGGCGTTGGTCGATTGGAGTTTATAGACTCCACTATGAATAAAGAAGTGTACCTAGACTTACTGAAGCAAAATTTGCTTCAAAGTGCAGAAGACCTGGGCATACGTGACACTTTTCGCTTCTACCAGGACAACGACCCTAAACATAAATCTGGTCTTGTACAAACTTGGCTCATTTGGAATTGTCCACACCTCGTCCAAACACCTGCACAGTCACCAGATTTGAACGTTATTGAAAATGTATGGCACACTCTGGAAATTAGTGTTAGAAAACACCACATTTCTAGCGTCCAAACTATAAAAGCGGCTTTGAAGGAAGAGTGGGGTAAAATATCGCCAGATTATACAAAAAAAATTGGTGGAATCAATGCAAAACCGCATGAAAGCTGTAATCGAGCAAAAAGGCTTGAAATTTTATTTTTGTTTACTTTTTATAACTTTTTAATAAGAAGTTTTATACCACACGAAATAAGCTGTGACCCATGAATTATGAGTGTTTTTGGTTTTTGTTTAATAAAATATTGAATTTGAATACTTTTGTAAATTTGTTTACATGTTTTATATTTAAAACTAAATTACCAATATAATTGCATCATTCGTTCATTTAGTTCAGAGCAAAAAATATTAATTTCATATCAGTATTATCAAAAATGTTGCTTAGACGAAATAAGCTGTGAGCCACTGTATGTACATACATTCTTTTTGCAGACGTATGTTAGCCTTTTGCATATAATTTTATACGTTTACATGCAATCAGATTAATTGATATAATTATCATTTTGCGTATTTCTATGAATACATGCATAATTTATAACTTTCTAATTAAATTAATCTATTTTCAAAACAATATTTGTAGTTAATGTGCAAATAAGAGTTATTTAGTAAATATTTCTTATGTTTGAGAATATAATATAATTTCATAAATGAATATGTTTGCATATATGCTATATATGTATATGAGATACTGTCCTAATACCCTAAAAGACTTTAATATTAAGAAAATGATTCTTGACGTAAGAACGCGATGAAATTCATGTTTTTATACGTTAGAGAGATTTGTCCAGTAAGCACCTATTTCAAGTGAAGTACTGCTCACTCGCCCAGCAGCACCCTCTATGTTAATGCCTCCGAGCTGAACAAAATTAGGAGGTGATGGTATTATTAAAGTGTTTTGAAATTGTGACCAGGGAGATTTCGGCTGATACCTACGTTACCATTAGCAAGGTTATACCTTTAGTAAGCTGTTTAACTGAAGCTCTGACAAAAATTTCAGCTCAAGACGCTATTGTAGGGGAGCTAAAAAGTGAACTACAAAAGAACATGGATAAGAGATTTGACAAACTTGAATTTAATTCAGATCTGGCGTTGACAACTGTATTGAATCGGAGATTCAAATTTCTGCATTTTAAAGATTCACTGGCTAAAAACAAAACAGTTTTGTATTTAAATAGTTTCATAAAGGAAAAGCAAAGCAAATAATGGCGTTAGTACGTCGGAATCTTCGGATGAGTGTGCAACAGAAAACCCGTTTGATATTTGGAGCCATCATAATCAGTTGGTCCACCAAAATATGAAATGTAAGTTTTCCAATTTATCTGCTATTACAACAACGGAAGTTGAAGTGCAAATGTATCTTGGATCAGCTGTTGCTTCTATCAATCAGAATCCCACAGAAATGTGGGATGGTATGAAAAATGTATTTCCTGAATTGTATAAACAAGCTTCCAAATATTTATCCATTGTGGTCACTTCAGTCCCTAGTGAACGGCTGTTTTCTAAAGCTGGAGCAACGATCACACAGCATAGAAATCCCTTGACAGGGAAAAGACTTTTCAAATTGTTATTTCTAAATTCTGTTTTAAATAAATAATTAGTTGTTTGTTCAAAAACTATTTATATCTTTTATTTTTTTTATTGGTTGTACAGTTTAGTCAGACTGTCGGATAAATTTGAATATACACATATACAGTGGTGGTCATATACTTAGCACACATCACTCTACCTAAATGCAAACGATGTTTTCTTCGTAATGTTACAAAATTCAAAGGTGCCACTTTGTCTAGACATGATCAAGGCGCCAAGCTAAGATATCGCAAAGTTTCGTCGCTTTGTTTTTGCTACTGTCGTAAATAGAAGGATTATTTAACGATCAGCAGCTTTTGTGAGTGAGCTATTTGGCACACTTCTTAGACAGTCGAAGTTTTTTAAAGTTTTAAGAAATATTTATTTTCGAATACAAAAAATTTTGTTGGTGAGAGATTATTTAATATAAAAACTGTGGTTTTGAATTAAATTTAAATTTAAATTTATATTTACTGGTTATATATGGCTAGAGGTTTGTGTTGCACGGAAGAAAAGCGGGCTATAATTGTGAAGTTAAGAAGTGAAGGGCAGTCAGTAACCCAGATTGCAAAAACGCTTGGGTGTTCAAGGAAGCTCATTTATAACGCAATTGAACATTTTGACGAATTTGGGAAAGTTAAATCCGCGGTGCGAGCTCCTAGGCCTCGCAAAACCACCTACAAAGAAGACAATCTAATTCGTTGGATTTCAAAAAACGACCCACTCAAGAGCTCTGAACAAATTAAAACCGAAGTTTATGCAGTATACGGAATAGAGGTTTCATCTAAAACTATGAGACGTCGTTTGAATGAAGACGGAATGCGTGGATGCATTTCACAGAAGAAACCGTTTGTTTCTAAGACGAACTTGGAGGCACGGGCCCTTTTATTCGCACGAACCCACATCAACAAACCACTTTCTTTTTGGAAGAACGTTCTCTGGAGTGATGAATCTAAGTTTTGTAGATTTGGATCTGACGGTGAACGTTACGTCTGGCGCCCCAGTAACCAGCAGCACAATTTTACCTATGCGTGCATGATAATGACCCCAAACATACTTCGCGTTTGGTGAAAAATTTCTTGGAGGAGCAATGTGTTCCCATTCTGCAGTGACCAGTTCAGTCCTGATTTCAATCCAATTCAGAATTTGTGGAGTGAAGTTCAGAGAAGGATTGAGGGCAAAAACACAAAAATTTAGAAGAATTGTGGCAGAACATCAAAAGTGCAAGGTTGAATATACCTGAGGAACAATGTAGACGTTTGGTGGAGAGTTTGCCTAAAAGATGTTCTGAAGTGATCAAAACTAAGGGTTTTTCAACGAAATATTGAAGTAAAATTTGGCTCTGAGCGGATTGCCAAAGTTTTTGTAGGTAAACTTGAAACGTGCTAAGTATGTGTCCTACGTAGTAATCATTTATTCTTACTTTTTTTGTAGGTTTTGATTACATCGTCCTTTATATTATTATTTAAGTAAATTTATCTGTGAAATATGAATATATGTGAGAATATTTAAGTTTTTAGTAATAAAATGAATTTTATGGAACATTTTTTCTTAAAAGTACGAGTGTGCTGAGTATATGACCACCACTGTATATAAGAGAAACTTGTTGCTCGCAGGCAACGGGATTTTACAGTTACGAATATTGCGTTGTATATATGTACATACATGTGTAAATGTCTCGAGTATTTCTAACACTCCTTCTCAACGCAAGATGTCAGTAGACAATTAAAAGTTAACATTTTCATTTTAATATATACCCATCATGTTAATACATTTCTTATGCTCAATTTCACAAAGGTTCTTGGTCAATACATCAGATATCATATTTTCAGTTGATACATATTTTATTTCAATTATATTGTCTTTGACCATATGCCTGACATTGACACTTAATATCTATGTATGTACATATATGCTTGCTTGCGCGAGTAAATAATGTAAAGATTTTCTATTTTATTTTTACATTTTTATTAACAAACCGTCTTCTTACAACTCCCTCTTCTTACAACGTGCTTATAATAGACTTAAGACTACTTATATAGTTGTGGTTTGCTGATAGGGATGTTCTGCTGCATTCTTGATAAGGATGTTTCTATTGTTTTCCTGATAAAGATGTTTTTACTATAGGGTGATTTTTTAAGAGCTTGATAACTTTTTTTTTAAAAAAAACGCATAAAATTTGCAAAATCTCATCGGTTCTTTATTTGAAACGTTAGATTGGTTCATGACATTTACTTTTTGAAGATAATTTCATTTAAATGTTGACCGCGGCTGCGTCTTAGGTGGTCCATTCGGAAAGTCCAATTTTGGGCAACTTTTTCGAGCATTTCGGCCGGAATAGCCCGAATTTCTTCGGAAATGTTGTCTTCCAAAGCTGGAATAGTTGCTGGCTTATTTCTGTAGACTTTAGACTTGACGTAGCCCCACAAAAAATAGTCTAAAGGCGTTAAATCGCATGATCTTGGTGGCCAACTTACGGGTCCATTTCTTGAGATGAATTGTTGTCCGAAGTTTTCCCTCAAAATGGCCATAGAATCGCGAGCTGTGTGGCATGTAGCGCCATCTTGTTGAAACCACATGTCAACCAAGTTCAGTTCTTCCATTTTTGGCAACAAAAAGTTTGTTAGCATCGAACGATAGCGATCGCCATTCACCGTAACGTTGCGTCCAACAGCATCTTTGAAAAAATACGGTCCAATGATTCCACCAGCGTACAAACCACACCAAACAGTGCATTTTTCGGGATGCATGGGCAGTTCTTGAACGGCTTCTGGTTGCTCTTCACCCCAAATGCGGCAATTTTGCTTATTTACGTAGCCATTCAACCAGAAATGAGCCTCATCGCTCATCGGACGTAAAGCGCGAAACACATTTCGAACCGAACACTGATTTTGGTAATAAAATTCAATGATTTGCAAGCGTTGCTCGTTAGCAAGTCTATTCATGATGAAATGTCACAGCATACTGAGCATCTTTCTCTTTGACACCATGTCTGAAATCCCACGTGATCTGTCAAATACTAATGCATGAAAATCCTAACCTCAAAAAAATCACCCGTTATTTTTCTGATAAAGATTAGCCGATGTGCCGCTGTGGTTCGTCTAACCGATAGTGAAGTTTGTTGAGGTGATAAGCATGTTTAACTATTGATATTTAATATTTGTATATATTCGTCTGTTTAGTTGATAAGAATTTTGGGTGAGCGATGTGTTCCTTAACTTGCGCATGGTACTTCGAATCTTTTGCTAAATATTGCGCTTTTTGAATGTCGCTAAATATTTTTGTTGCATGACCATCACTCAAACCCATCGCTTTCATGAGTTTGCGGATATACGCTGTTTCTTTAGCAGCCGTTGACAAAGCTATGTACTCCGCTTCAGTGCTGCTTAAGGCCACGACGCCCTGTTTCTTCGATTCCCATGAGATCACTGCTCCTGCTGCAAGAACCGACCAGCCGCTATACGATTTTCGATCTATGCAATCTTCAGTCCAATCAGCATCAACATAACATTCGATGGGTTTTACAGTTCGTTGGTAGTGCAGACTCAGCTCAGCAGTGCCCTTAAGGTATCGCAAAACTTGCTTGGAACCCACTTCATGTTTCTTATGAGGATTTGCATTACATTGTGGGAGCTTCGTACAAGAGTGTAAAAGATCTGGCCGGGTTGTTATGGCTAGATACATCAGCGAACCTATCAGGGATTTGATAGCTTAACTGGTTCGCTCGCGGACACACACATTGTCACACTAACCTGGAATCCTGCGCTCAACGAAATGTCATTCAGCTTGCAGTCACTCAGACCATACTCGTGTAGTAGATTCCCAATATATTGTTTGTGATCAACAGAAACGTTGCCAGTTACTCCTTCTCTTTCTATTTACATACCAAGGAAATTCTTCAGCTGACCACCATCGACTACATCGAATTCGTTTGCTATTGACGCCTTCACTTTGTTGAGTACTTTCATTAATGTGCTGGCAACAATCAAGTCGACAACATAGACAATGACCATGCTGAAATCCGTGCTACTACGGAGTGTGTACAGACACGGTTCACTAGCACATAAAACGAGTCCAATGTTCAGGAGCAATTCATTCAGTTTTGTGTTCAATTCACGACCACTTTGCTTTAGACCGTATAAAGGCTTCTGAAGCTTGGGTACACTCCCAGGATTTTCTTGGTCTTCAAATCCCTCGGGTTGTCTCATGTATACCACATCTCGCAGTTCACTGTTGAGATAAGCAGATGACACATCTATTTGGTTCATGTACATACCTTTCTCAACCGCTATGACAATTGCTAAACTTATCGTTGAATACCGTGCCACAGGAGAGAACGTTTCAGTGTAGTTGACACCGAATCTCTGGCCACAGCCTTTGGCCACTAGACGATGTTGCCATGCTTGTCACGCTTTACTGAAAACACTCATTTACAACCGATCGCCTTTTCGCCCTCAGTAAGATTCACCAATGACCACGTTTTATTGGGCTTTAGACTGCCCATCTCTTTCTGCATCGATGCTTTCCACTGACTGGCATGATCAGAACTTAAGACCGAGGTTACTGTTTCTGGCACTGCCACATCATCTGTTGTCATAAAATTCAAAATGTTACACTGCTTGCTTGGACACCCTGGATTTCCTGTACGGATCAGCTTTGGTCGCCCAGGAACCCTCTTGATGTATGACTCATCTTCATTGCCTTCTTCAGACAAAACTCCATCAGACGCATCGCAGTCGGCATCAGCGTTTTCCACATTTTCGTCTTCTGTAACACATGCCGACTCTGACTCCAGGTTGACCTCACACATAGTCGCCGATTCATTACGATTTACACTGTCATCTGCAAAGAATCTTTCAAGAAAAATTACGTCACGTGCTACTGTTACCTTTCCTGTACTCGGATCGCATAAACGGCATGCCTTTGCAGATTCTGAGTAGCTAACCATCACACGCGCCTCGCCTTTCGGGAGAAACTTCCTGCTATGCTTCTTGTTCAAAACTATAGCTTTGATCTCGAATTCTCTCAGATGGTTCACTGTTGGCTTTTTGCCAGACCACGACTCGAATGGTGACGGTTTCTTAGGTTGCAGCCGTGTTAATAGCTTCTGCCCAGAAGCCCTCATCCAGACAAGCATGTAGAATCATACTACGCGCCATCTCCAAAAATGTTCTGTTCGCGCGCTCAGCTACACCATTTTGTTGAGGTGTGTGCGGTACAGTAAGCTGTCTTTTACTACCATTGCTTGCCAGGAGTTGGCCAAACGCGCCACTCAAATACTCCCGACCGTTGTCACTTCTCAGACACTTTATTTTTTCCAATCTGCTTCTCAGCGAACGCTTTGAATACTTTAAATTTTTCCAATTCTTCGCCGCGAGATTTCAAGAAACTTACATACATACGTATATCGCGATTTATCATCAATGAATGTTGCAAAATACCGCGCTCCTCCTCGTGAGGATTTATTCATGGTTCACAAATGTCTGTATGCACCAGATCCAATAAGTCTTTCGAGCGATTTTCAGTTTACTTTGGAAATGGTTTTACGCATATTTTACATTTTGCACAGGTTTCACATATATGATTATTTAAATCACGGTAAACTTTTGATGCTTCTAAGCCATGCACCAGTTTTTTATTAATCATTTTGCTCAGACTACCAAAGTTCAAATGTCCAAACCTATTGTGCCATTTCATTATATCAGTCAGATCAGACTGTGCACCAAAACACTTATTGTCGTTTGTCCTTAATAAAAACAAATCTTGCCACTCTTTAGCCATTAAAATTACTTCACCGTATTGATTTTGAATGCTCACACTTTCATGTTCAAACTTAACACCGAACCCCTTCTGTATTATTTTTGATACAGATATGAAATTGCATTGAAGGTTCTGCACATATAATACATTTACCAAATCTACTGTACTTTCACGCCAATTCAACCGCACTGTACCGCGACCACTTGCTACAATATAATTGTTTCCAGCTAACACTATTTTTTCAGTATGCGATTTGAATTTTAAGAAACTTGATTTATCACAACACAAATTTGCCGTTGCACCACTGTCCAAGCACCAAACGTTTTTTGCAAAGCTACCATCTAAATGCTTAGATATAATGGGTTGTCAAAAAAGTTTTGCGGTATTTTTATTGAATCAATTCGTGTGGCACCCATACATCGGGCTGCTTAGTGACTTTAAGCTTCTTCAAATGGTTTATAACGGTGTGCAGGTCCCTTACTCATATGTATTTCTTTTAACCTTTCCCATGCACTAGCTGACGTTTGGCAACTTTTTACATTATTTATTTGTGAAGGCTTAATGCATAGCATAATGCAGGCTAACGCTTTTTCATCTTTTGCATCAAACACAGTATCTTCTTCGTTTTTTACGATACGACCGCAAACTACGCTCCATTCATCTGCACGACCCACGCGCTGAAATTTGGGTTTAAAGGTTTTAAAATTAAAAAGTTTTTTTTTTTCGTTTAATTTTGCTCGAGCGTAACAAAACTGAAAATTTATTTTTTGCAAATCAAAATTAACCCTTAACATCGCACACAAATTCTTCTGCGCAAACTTTTTTACTTGTGCCATATTATATTTATTATTATTTTTTTTTTCCTTTGCCACACGATTTTTTCGAGACTAGCCTAGGCCCATAACCTATTGGTTGTACAGTTTATTTCAGACTGTCGGATAAATTCGAATGTACACATACAGCTTGTCAAGAAAATGTTTTTACAAGCATAGAAGTGTGCCTTTTTTCCTAAATGCTGTTAATTAAGTAAATAAATATAAATATAAAATGTTTCAATTTTTTACATATCATGTATTTATTAAACAAATACTTATAAAACACGAAAACTGTCGAAAATTACTGAAAAACAACTTGAAGTTTTGAATAAAACAGAAAATAATCCATTAATTTCAGTGTCAAGAAAATGTTTTTACATAAACATTTTAGTTAAACAAAAATCGGTAATGTATTAATATAATTAATTTTAATATTTTGTGTGTTGACCTCCAGAGTCGATAACTGCCTGTAGTCTTCTTTTCATTGATTTAATTAGTTTTTCTAGGTCATGCTCGCCAGGAATTTTCTCCCATTCTTCATTAATATACCGTATCAATTCATTTCGGTTCTTCGGATTTCTTTTTCCCACCTTCTTTTTTAAATGTACCCACAAATTCTCAACGGGGTTGAGATCTGGGCTCTGAGGAGGTGCATCTAATACTCTACCGCAGTTATAAAGGAGCCAAGTTCTTACGTTAAGCGCCTTATGTTTTGGGTCGTTGTCTTGATAAAACTTAAATTTATTTCCTTCGAATCCAAATTTAGACGCACTATTTCGTAAGTGGTAGTAAGTATATATATATAAGAGAAACTTGTTGCTCGCAGGCGACGTGATTTTACAGTTACGAATATTACGTTGTATATACATATGTATGTAAAATGTCTCGAGTATTTCTAACATTTTGAGAAAAGGTTTTAATAGGTATCTAAAATATATATCAATTAAAGGCGTACTCCTGTATTTCATTTATTTATGGTTCTGAAATAAGCTTTTTATGCTCACTAATAAAAACCGTTAAAAAAGTTCAAAAATCCATCGATGTTTCGATACATCAATGTTTCAATGGCCGATGTTTTTGATTTCGATGTTGTTTGAAGAAATATCAGGGGTATTCTCTATAAAAAATCAAAAATTTGAACTTTTTAGACGACAATAGCTATTGGAAAACTATGGATGAATTGGATGAAAGTCTTAAAATTATCTTATCGAACCATCGCGGAAATTATCAAACTGTGCCTAAGTGTTTGGAATGGAGGACTAATGTTCTTGACTATTTAGACAAGGACGTTACCAACAAAGCTCCGAGTCTCAAGAGATCAATTTGCGTTGCTATTGTCCTTGACAAAGAAGTGCACAGTTTAACAACGCTCAATCCATTAGGCAATTTTCAGTAGAAATGCAGTTAACTATAACCTTTTATCGTTTGGGTCATCGGGTGAAAGTGCAGCGATTCGGAAAGTAGCTACACTGTTTGGTGTAGGAGATGGTGAAACGCTTTACAAGATTACAAAGAGATATTTTCGTCAATTTTGGAGTTAAAATCTAGATATATCACTTGGCTGATACCAATGAAAGACAAAATATCGTTAAAACAACGTCAATGAGCTGCCGCATTGCATAGGGTATATTGATGGTACTGAATTGGAACTTGCAGAAGCACCAGTTGTTAACCATTCGGCTTATTTTTCAAAAAGCCGAATCTATTCCATAAAGGCACAAGTTGTATGCGATTAACAGTCAAGGATTCGGCATGTAGTAGCGGGACACTTTGGTAGTGTACACGATGCTCGCATGTTTCGTACTAGTGCTCTCTCCACTCAGGAAGGCTCACTTTTTTCTTCTTCTCAATGGCTAGCGGGAAAGATTCTGCTTATCCATTGCTGACCACTCTTATCACGCCATTTCGAACAAATTCACAACAAATGGACTATTCAAAGCGTAAAGCATTCAACTTGTGTCATAGCAGATATCGCGTGAGGATTGAACATTGCTTTGGGATTCTAAAAGAACGCTTTGGCAGCCTCAAAGAATTAAAAACTACGTATTCAGGACGAACAAAGTCATATTCTATGTTCCAACTTGATTATTGTTTGCTGTATATTGCTTAACATCTTCCGAGCTACTTCTAACGATATTGAATACGTAGAAAATATATGTTGTCGATAACGACGAAGAATCGGATGAATTTCCTTCACATGAAAATGGCCGCCGAATAACTGAGGCAAAAGCCAAGCGCATATCTTTGTACACAATAATGTTTGGTGATCAATAAAACGTAAATTAGTAATAAAATTGTATGTTATACATACTGGTATTAGGTATACCAACTCTATTTTTGATATAACTGTTTATATAAATTCATACTTACGAAACCTAAAGAAATAATCTAACTGCCATGAATAATCATAAATAAATACAAATGTTATTTAGTATTTTAATTGTTTTTATTTTCATTTTTTTTTTTTCAATTTCATGCATAGCCACTCTCTTTCATTTCTAATTATAACATTTTGATTTTTTCCTCAGTTTCTATTTTTTTTCAGCTTTTTTTAAAGTCTAACTTTTTTTCTTGAATTTTCTTTTCCTCCTCGAATTTATATTTTTCAAACTCCAGTTTTTTCGCTTCCATAGCAATGTTTTCTGCTTGGATAGCCGCCAATTGTTCAACGGATGATTTCGGAGAACGAGTTGTTGACCGTTGGCATGTTGATACCGGTGTGGAGATCGGTGCGATCGAAGATGCGGCATTTGATGGCGCAGCAGGTACACATTCTTCTTCCAAGAATTCTGCTTCGAATTCTGGTGCAGAACTAACTGGACATAACTGAGACGAAGGAAGGTTGCTTTCAACCAGTAACGGTTGCATGGCCGGCACCCGCTTTTCAAATATTTCCCTCAGCTGGTCGTAGTACGGACACATTTTAGCAATTTTTGCTGAAATTAGTAAAAAAAAATGTTTTATTTACAATAAATTTAAAATATCTGTATAATACTTACCTTTGGTACTGCCGTCAGCTTCATTCTTGTAGTCCTGCACCCGTTGACGCGAGCCAGTCATTAGCTTTACGGTACTGCGCCTTCAAATGTCGGACCTTCCACCGCACCAGATCCCATGAGACATCTAACTGCGAGTTACGTAAAAATCGTTTTTAAAACAATTGCGCAGTTGGAGCCTGAAATAATAGAAAAACGAATTAAATAAAAAATTAAAAAATAACGTATCAACTTACCTCAAATTCCGGCTCTTCCATTAAAAATTCTATTACAGAGTGCACCTCACTCTCCTTCCACTTCTTGTTTGGCTGCTGCCTTTTCCTCTTTGCTGGGGGCGCCACTTCGCTATTCATATTTGTGGAAAACTGTAAAAAATTTTCAGAAATTAAAGAGAAATTTTAAAATCTATTTAAAACTTACCTTTTTCAACAATTTAACGACGTAATACGTCTTTATGTAAAATGGCAACTACAACAGGGTTGCAATTTTATTTTTGCGTGACATTGCACGCAAATAAACATGGGTTTTGGTCTGACATATTTCACAGCCCTTGCAAATATTTTTCTGCGTGTGTTTGTTGTTGTGCCGTTGTAAATCTGCAATGCTTGCACCGTGCACCGAGATTTGCAAGAGAATACCCCTATCGATTTTCTACCAACAACACAATGTTGTGACCCTTTGTCCGGACACACGACAAACGACATCTGTCAAATATTAATATACACACGTTCTTATGGACACTGTTATTTTGACAGCTGCACGACTACACGACTGCAGGCCGACGGTTGTCGTTCTCGCTAACTTCAATATACTCCTATATTTGCCAATGACAGTAAGACGACAGTAGGGTTGACAGTAGAATGGAAGATAGAGAGATGAGGAAGAGTGGTGATGCCACTAATATGTAAAATGTAAAATTATTCGCAGCTCTAACAAACTTGACGTTATTTTACAAATAAAAGCATAAAATAGCTCTATTATATCATTTGCAATAACTATTGATAATTTAAAACAAAAATATATACCAATTCACTTATTTTTTCATAATAAATTTCACTTTGAACAAAATATTAAAATTTCATTGAAGTGCAGGGTATTAGTATGGCCACAACGAAATTGTGTACATGCAAAATGGAGAGCTGTGTTGTCTTGTGTACATGCGTTCATTTAGTAGGATGCACAACGCCGTTTTCAGTTCACTGTCGTGATGCCATGTCGTGTCGCGAGCATTGTATTCAGCATATGACTCTTTGACCAGACAACGTAAAGTATAGACAAAGAACGTTTATCATGATGCAAGCTATACATACGCATACATATTTATGCTTGTTTGTTGGCGAAGCTATTCCAGCAGCAAGGGAAGCGGTAACAATCGGCGGCCATTCGTTTATTTTTTTCGGCACAGTTTGGATTTTCATCATCACACAAGTGTTGATGGAGACAATGTGCGCGACACCCTGCAAACGACATCTGTCAAATATTAGAATACACACGTTCTTAGGGACACAGTTATTGAGGCATCTGCACAAATACATGTCGTCTGTATGAGAGTCTGGCTGATCTGAATGGTCACGCGTTCTAGCTGATACTTTTCTGGTAAGTGTTGATGTTGAATGACGTTTTGAAAGCTTTTCTTTACGTTCATTTTTCCTTGTGATCTTTTTTGTTTCAGGTAGATCAACACTTCCAATGCGATCAATTCTTCTGGTTCTCTGGTCCAAGAAAAATGGTTGTTCATTGATAGGAACTTTCCTTTCCTTTGGACAAGTGCAAGAAGAAAAATAAATGCATTTAATTAAATAATTTTCCGGCAGAAGAGACAAAGTCGTCTCTTTTAGAGCTCAAACCTATTGTGTTCCTTAAAAACATGTGTTTAAGAGTCAGAAATTTGTTATGGTATGTGGTGAGCATTTGTACAACTCTGGTGTGTGAAACTATCGGAAGAGATGACTTTTTGAAAGTATTTTCAACCTTTTTTGCAACTATTTCTGTAACCTCTTTACTCCTAAGTTCAAAGTTGTCAACCTATACGAAATCTTTCAAACTGATAACACAAAAGAACATCCTGGTAAGTAGGTAACTGGGACTCAGAGAGATTGTACGGATATATGCCAAACACAGGACATTTCTGTCTAAATTTAAATTTAGATACAGACATTTTGAGTTCTGTGTTCTGTTGAGAGAATATAAGTGATAGCACTCGGCGAAATCAACGACAAGAGTGAAGGAACTCGATGAAAAAATATTTATGTGGAGACCTATCCGAACGTGTCCTTTGGCGTAGGTGAATGAATGTGAGTGATAGCACTCGGCGAAATCAACGTCAAGAGGTGTGGCCACAAGCCGATTTTCGCTTTTCGCTGCGGCGCGCCGCATTTTCGCTCGTATCTCGGGAACGGTTCGTCCTACGGTTATATACCATTTCGGTAGCAAATGACGTGACAAAAAACTTTTGTTTTAGACATTTTGCCATGAGATGCGTATTTCAGGCGCTAGGTAGACAATTTCACGATTTTAGGCGAATTTCCGAAATTTCAAGGCCAGAGTTGGGGTTGAAGATGCAATCCGATCTCAAAACAAAAAGTTGCATTGGAATCAGGAAGTACAAAGGCAACTTTTCCGCGATATTATAAATCCCGAATCGAAAAAAGTCCGGAATAGACCCACCCTAATACATATATGTACATACATATGTATATGCCATAGAAATTCTATTGGTACAAATATGGGAATAATAACGAAATAATGCGAATGTGCATATTTCATGAAGGTCATCAATTTTCTTTAAAAAAATGAAAGGAATGAATTGAAGTGTTTATATGAGCACATTTAAATTCATTTTATAAAAGTCGAAATTAATATAATTTTTAAAATCATAATTTATTTAAAATTATTTTTTATTTAATTTTGTAACATAAAATTTTTACCATTTTTCGGAAAATAATGGTTCTTATAACACAAAATAATCACGCATATGTGACAATGGTTCATATAATACAATATAAGCATGCATATGTCACTCAGAGAATGCTTTTTTATGTGTATGTTATAATGTGTGTATGTGTGCATGGAAACAAATATTACAGACCTTATGCATAGGGTTTGTAAATTTGTCTACATGCAACATGTGTATGTAAATATGTACACTGAATGCTTCATGCGAAATCTCTGTTGACATTTAGAATTGACAAATATGTATGTATTATAAATCGACAACTGCTATGTTGCCACTTTTGTCACTCCGTGTTTTTCTGCGTTTTGCGAGTTTGCATCAGAAAGTTGTTCAATTTATGATTTTTGCCATGTAAACAGATTTACGCAGAACATTCGTGGAATGCTGTAATGGAGATTGTTTTTATGAATGAAGCGAGTTTACCTGTTGAAATTGCGCCTGCGTTCATGAATGAAAAAGTTGTTGTAGTGTGTTTTTCTACAAATTTGGGCATCGACTATTTGGCTGCCATGCCTATTGACTTGTGACGCTGCTGATGCTACGTGAAACGATTAGAAAATATTGTAATTTTTGCGAATGACATCTGCATGTGAACGCATATGTGTAAGTATGTATGTTGTGTATGCATTATTTGGGTGGGAATACATATATACATAAGTATGTATGGTGCTATTTCAAATGATTGTTGTTTTTGTAAACAAGTGTTTGTAGTTTGGTGTATTTCATGGAAGGGATAAATATGTACAAATTAGCAAAGTATGGGGCGTTTTTTGTGCCAATGTCATACGCACATATTTACGTATGCACATATGTACATATGAGCAGCGCGCACTTGCTATTACTGATAAGTGATAATCATGATTTGAATTCGCGAAAACGTACATAAGTTTTGATTGAAAAAATATACGATTTATGTACATTTATCACTATTGTAATATATTTAATTTTTACTAATATACATATTATTATAGTTTGTTAACACATAGGTACGAGTAATGAAGTATGAATATATTAAATGCAATAAATAATTTAAAATAGATTTCTACAGAAATAGCTTTACAAAAGTATATTTAATAAAGTATTAATTACACTGTATAAATATCATCAGGTTCATTTGAAAAAAATGTTTGCATTAAAGTACAAAATGTATTCAATGAAATAGAGCAGACATACGTCTGTTAGAGCAATATACTAGTTTTGAGCATAATTTTTATTTCACGCTCAGCTTTGTTCAACCGAAAATGTTAAAATTTCTCCTGCCGGGCTGGCAATGGTGAAACTCCCTTCTCTCGACCGAGTTAGCCAAAATATCTTTACGATCTCCGCGCCGTGAACCTTCTCTATGATAAACGTTCTCTGCCAATGTCTACGATATCCGCAGGGCGTTGTCTGCTCTGGTTCTCTGCTTGGGTTTGAAAAGGTTGAAGCGCCCTCTGACGGTGGTTAGCAAGGGAACCAAGAAGTTCAATAATTAACGAATTCAGTTATGGCACTTGTAGAAATTTATTCAGTGTAGAGTTCTATGAATTCAAGCAGTTCCGCAATCTATTTTATTCTACTAGAGGAAAATTTATTTTCCATATCTCAGTACAAACAACCACCTCAGAATCGGAGACATCGATTTTATAGATGTGAAATTATTTTTCGCATGCTAAGCATTAAGTTTCATGCGAGAGAAAGGTCCATCATATTATTTCGTTCTCTCATCATATGTACTACACATATTATTCCCATATAATGCCGTGTGATCGAATGCCGATCTGATTACATTTTGTTTTTCAATTAACTACCCCTAGTTTAGGTTTTGCTTGACATATAACACATTAATTTTTATTTAGATGTTGTAATTTCATTATACAGAATTCGTTACATTTTCCAATTTTAATTCAAATATTCACATTCACACACACATAAGTATGTTTGTATATTGAGTACTGATTTTCAGATGTATATACATACATACATATGTACATACTTATATACATATTTATGTACTTAAATATTATCTAGAAAAATCTCTTCGCGGATCGTAATTACTTGGTCCATGGATAAAGTAAAACACGTTTAAGTCCAGATGCGAATCGGATACCGCGACTGCTTCAATTGGCCGAAGCATGATCAGGCAGTCTACGATGGCGCATATAACAATCATAAGCAACAAAACCCGCGGTCTCAACACTTGAACATCGAACATTCGAACAAAATATCGCATTTTTCGTTAGCGCCGTTTTGGTGATTTGTCTTGAAAATTTGATAATTGGAACTAATTGAAACTCAACGCTTCTGGCTTTTATATTGTGAATGTCGGCGGTTGTATGTAAGAATGTATCTAAGATGATTTGAGTACTGGTAGAACGTGTCAGATATCTTTATTCACTGAAGTATAAACTTATGAATGACTTTATGTACGTATGTATGTATTGTAGGAAGATTCCGAACGCGCGTTGCTGTGGATATGGTAAACATTGAATACTAAGTACATGCATATGCATATGTACATATGTATGTATCGTATAACACACTATTCAATTCAGTGAAAATATAATATTATTTGCAAATAAAGGCGAAAACGATATTGCCGGTATAAGAATCCAAGGTATTGAAACTCACCTATCTTAGAAGTTGGATCAAACTGAATACAGTGAAATATTACTGAAATCGCGTTGCTCTAGCGACAACCTGCTTTATGTATGTATATACATATGTGCATATATGTATATACAGTCATAAACTTAGCATGCATCATTCTACCTAAATGCAAACGATGTTTTCTTCGTAATGTTACAAAATTCAAAGGCGCCACTTTGTCTAGACATGATCAAGGCGCCAAGCTAAGATATCGCAAAGTTTCGTCGCTTTGTTTTTGCTACTGTCGTAAATAGAAGGATTATTTAACGATCAGCAGCTTTTGTGAGTGGACACATATAATATTTGGCACACTTCTTAGACTGTCGAAGTTTTTTAAAGTTTTAAGAAATATTTATTTTCGAATACAAAAAATTTTGTTGGTGAGAGATTATTTAATATAAAAACTGTGGTTTTGAATTAAATTTAAATTTAAATTTACTGATTAGATATGGCTAGAGGTTTGTGTTGCACGGAAGAAAAGCGGGCTATAATTGTGAAGTTAAGAAGTAAAGGGCAGTCGGTAACGCAGATTGCTTGGGTGTTCAAGGAAGTTCATTTATAACGCAATTAAACATTTTGACGAATTTTGGGAAAGTTAAATCTGCGGTGCGAGCTCCTAGGCCTCGCAAAACCACCTCCAAGGAAGACGATCTAATTCATTGGATTTCAAAAAACGACCCATTCAAGAGCTCGAAACAAATTAAAACCGAAGTTTATGCAGTATACGGATTAGAGGTTTTGGAATAGAGGTATGAGACGTCGTTTGAATGAAGACGGAATGCGTGGATGCATTTCACAGAAGAAACCGTTTGTTTCTAAGACGAACTTGGAGGCACGCCTTTCATTCGCACGAACCCACATCAACAAACCACTTTCTTTTTGGAAGAACGTTCTCTGGAGTGATGAATCTAAGTTTTGTAGATTTGGATCTGACGGTAAACGTTACGTCTGGCGCCCCAGTAACCAGCAGCACAATTCTAGGTATACACAAACAACAGTGAAACATGGAGGAAGAAATATTATGATGTGGGCGGCCTTTTCTTGGCACGGTGTTTTACCTATCGTTACGATAACGTCAAAAAAGGATCAATTTGTTTACAAGAACATGTTAACAGAACACATGATTCCATTTGTCGACGACCATATGCCTCTAAGGTGGCACTTCATGCATGATAATGACCCCAAACATACTTCGCGTTTGGTGAAAAATTTCTTGGAGGAGCAATGCGTTCCCATTCTGCAGTGGCCGGTTCAGTCACCTGATCTCACTCCAATTGAGAATTTGTGGAGTGAAGCTGAGAGAAGGATTGAGGGCAAAAAACCCAAAAATTTAGAAGAATTGTGACAGAACATCAAAAGTGCATGGTTGAATATACCTGTGGAACAATGTAGACGTTTGGTGGAGAGTTTGCCTTAAAGATGTTCTGAAGTGATCAAAAATGTGGGTTTTCCAACGAAATATTGAAGTAAAATTTGGTTCGGAGCGGATTGCCAAAGTTTTTGTAGGTAAACTTGAAAGTGCTAAGTATGTGTCCTCGTAGTAATCATTTATTCTTACTTTTTTGTAGGTTTTGATTACATCGTCCTTTATGTTATTATTTAAGTTAATCTATCTGTGAAATATGAATATATGAGAAAATGTTTAAAAATTTAGTAAAGAAATAAATTTTATGGAACATTTTTTCTTAAAAGTACGAGTGTGCTAAGTATTTGACCACCACCATATGTATGTATGTACATATCAAGTGGCCGTAAAGAAAAATTTAATGTCATATATGTATGTATGTATGTAAATACTTATTTTACTTGGTTGAATACACCTTGAGTATAAATAGATGTATGTATATATTAATATTTAAGCGCATATAACTATACCATAATGAAACAAATGTGAATGACAGCGTTACTTATTAATCCAGTGACAAGAGAAATCCGCAATCAATATACAATTACCTATACTTACACGTGTATACATTTGCGGCAAGCCGTGGTTTCAATTTGTACATACTTATGTATATATTTGCCTTCGCTGAGAATGTCCACACTGCTTTCGAACACACACAACTTCACAGAAAGCATCCGTAACTTTGGGATTGCTAACACAATTTAGAAAACAGTCACGTAGTAATGATAAACAAATAATTTTTCGTTTCTGCGACTTTTTGCAGGCGCTTTACGTCAACGTTGTTTTTACATTTTGGCATTCTGCTTCAATTCTTCCAACTGATTTCATATGTATACATACATATATACATACTTGTATATACATATATATGTACAGAATTGTGTTAATGTGCCATTGTGTGTACTATATTTAACGAAAATTTATTGTTTACTGATTTCTGATCCGATGACTTGTCAATTTATTATAGATACTCTACAATTCACCATTATTTTCAAGCGAAATGACTCTGTAAAACTTTCAATTCTTTTATAGTTTAGATTTTGAAAAACTTAACAAAATATAGATTTCATAAAAATTTAACCGGTTAGTCTTAAAGTTATAGTGATCAAAATATAGTAAGACTTTTTAATTTAAATTTCGCGTGAAAACCCATTCGTCGAAATACATATGTATGTATGTATATGTTTTTATTAGCATTCAATGCGCACAGCGATTCACGTTTGATGTCTTCAATTGACTCAAAACGGTTTCCTCGGAGCAAACAATTAAACAAACAAATTATCACCGAAGGCCTTTTCCAACGTTCTGAATGTTTTGGAACTAGAAATTTAATTCCGCACATAAAATTTAATAGAACTTCTTATACCCTGAACAGGATATATTAATGCCCCTATTGCGGTTTTCAACCCAACTACATTTCAGTCGAAGTTTAAAAATTCGGTATTGCCGACTTCAACTCAATCCGTCAAAATAAATTGCGGTTGAAGTATGATCGAACTTCAACTTTTTTTGGTATTTCGATTTTCAACCCTATACAAGTGGGGTTGACTAGTATATAACGGGTGATTTTTTTGAGGTTAGGATTTTCATGCAGTAGTATTTGACAGATCACGTGGGATGTCAGACATGGTGTCAAAGAGAAAGATGCTCAGTATGCTTTGACATTTCATCATGAATAGACTTACTAACGAGCAACGCTTGCAAATCATTGAATTTTATTACCAAAATCAGTGTTCGGTTCGAAATGTGTTTCGCGTCCGTGTCCGATGAGCGATGAGGCTCATTTCTGGTTGAATGGCTACGTAAATAAGCAAAATTGCCGCATTTGGGGTGAAGAGCAACCAGAAGCCGTTCAAGAACTGCCCATGCATCCCGAAAAATGCACTGTTTGGTGTGGTTTGTACGCTGGTGGAATCATTGGACCGTATTTTTTCAAAGATGCTGTTGGACGCAACGTTACGGTGAATGGCGATCGCTATCGTTCGATGCTAACAAACTTTTTGTTGCCAAAAATGGAAGAACTGAACTTGGTTGACATGTGGTTTCAACAAGATGGCGCTACATGCCACACAGCTCGCGATTCTATGGCCATTTTGAGGGAAAACTTCGGACAACAATTCATCTCAAGAAATGGACCCGTAAGTTGGCCACCAAGATCATGCGATTTAACGCCTTTAGACTATTTTTTGTGGGGCTACGTCAAGTCTAAAGTCTACAGAAATAAGCCAGCAACTATTCCAGCTTTGGAAGACAACATTTCCGAAGAAATTCGGGCTATTCCGGCCGAAATGCTCGAAAAAGTTGCCCAAAATTGGACTTTCCGAATGGACCACCTAAGACGCAGCCGCGGTCAACATTTAAATGAAATTATCTTCAAAAAGTAAATGTCATGAACCAATCTAACGTTTCAAATAAAGAACCGATGAGATTTTGCAAATTTTATGCGTTTTTTTTTTTAAAAAAGTTATCAAGCTCTTAAAAAATCACCCTTTACATAAGTAAATAAACTTCGACTGCTTAATAGCAGCTATTAAGCAGTGGAAGTTCAACTTTCCTGCAGTGAAATACAAAAAAAAATTAAAGAAAAATGGAGAACGGGTAAAATAACTATTTTCATTAATGTTAAATTAATTTTAATTAATATTTTTTATAAATTTTAGAAAAAATAAAGTTACAAAAAAAAAGCAATTCGAAAAATTGGTGGAGTTGATCGTACTGATAAAAGACATCGAAATCTACTCTTGAGTACACCAATTGTCCGCTCCACAATATTCCGGGCCTTTGAGTGTACTGTATTGTAGCGTGCTTGGGGTGAAGAAGTTTCCGCCAAGCGATAAGGCGTCATTAAAAATTTATGCAGAGGATAGCCAGCGTCACCTAAGAAATTACATTACTCCAATTATTTAGCAATAAATACGATAAAGTCTTACCCAAGATCCAAGGGTTATTCTGTATGTTGTTCTGTAAATGCACTTTCAAATCGCTAACATTCAAAACAAAAGAGTCATTATTTGCGCCTGCATGCCTAGCATCCATATACCAAATAGACGTTTTATAATAAGAAGATTTTTAAGAAATTATACCATTTTGTTTCTAATATATGTAATTCAGATTTTATACATACAATCATCACGTTTAAACTGTAGTAGCCTTTTCTTTTAAGATAAATATGCTGCACTTCTTTTCTTGGTGAAATTATGCGAACATGAGTCCCGTCGATGCAACCAACTACTCCCGGGAAAGTACTTTTTGGAGAAAATGAAACTATTGAAGCGTTTTGCTCCTCAGTCATTTGAATTTTAATCCATTGGGCACAAATACGTTGTTCAATTATATTTAGGACCTCTTTAATTACTAAAGATATCGTAGGTTGCGCCAACCCAATGTTAACACGTTGACGGACACTTGCGTCTATAGCCGTCAAAGCGAAGTTCACTATGTGGCATGAAACCCAATAGCCGTCTTTTAAAAAAGAAACGGCGTTTTTACAGAAACCCCTTTGGGCCAAAAAGTTTTTCAAATTTTAGGACTCTTTTACTAAGTTCCTAGGTTCCGCCAACCCATGTTAAAATCATTTCCACTGCATTTTTGATAACCACCGTCAGCAAGGAAACGCAGAGTTGCGCATAATTTTAATATAAGAGGTATGGCCGTTCCTCGCACATGGAAATGTTCCTTCATCTCAATCAGTAAAAAACAAAATGCTTCTTTATTTAATCGAAAATAACTTATGAATCTGCAACAAATCTTATTAAAAAGCCACTCAATTGTGAAAAACTATGGCTTACTTTGCATTTGGAAGCTCCAATGGATTTGAGAGATCACGAAGGCTTTTTCGTATACGTAGTACATCAATTTTGCCCCCAATATTTTCTCCATTGTAATATAAATCAAAACTTATATCCATTTTTTATTTATTTTAATGTTTATTCACTTTTTCGCGAGCGACAACTGAAATTAATTGTTGAAATATGTCGTTTAAAAAATTTTATCTATTTCACTAATTGTCAAATTTCCCTTTCTTAGGTTGGCAACGCCATTCATACTTCGACTGAACTTAATTGAAGTTCGCAATACCGATAAAGATTTTGGTTGATCTAAAGTTGAATTGCCTTAACTTCAATTCGACTAAGTCGGGTTGAAAACCGCAATAGGGGCATAAGTTTGTCACGAAGTTTGTAACACCCAGAAGGAATCGTGGAGACTCTATAAAATATATATATAAATGATCAGTATGTCGAGCTAAGTCGATTTAGCCATGTCCGTCTGTCTGTCTGTTCATCTGTCTGTCTGTCCGTCTGTCTGTATATATACGAACTAGTCCCTCAGTTTTTAAGATATCGTTTTAAAATTTTGCAAACATCATTTTCTCTTCAAGAAGCCGCTCATTTGTCGGAACGGCCGATATCGGACCACTATAACATATAGCTGCCATACAAACTGAACGATTGGAATCAAATGCTTGTATGGAAAACTTTCACATTTGACAAGATATATTCACAAAATTTGGTATATATTATTTTCTAAGGCAACAATGTAATCTCCGAAGAAATTGTTCAGAACGCGTTACTGTAGCATATAACTTCCATACAAACTGAACACATAGTTACTAACAGAAATGCATCTGTGAAGGGTATTTAGCTTCGGTGCAACCGAAGTTAACGTTTTTTCTTGTTTTGAATAATTTCACTTATCGTAAAATCGCCTAATGCACTTTACATAATTCAGAAAGACAAGCATATACAGTACTATTGATATTATTCCTTGATACAAAGCTTATTGCAAAGAACAAGTTCTGAGATAATCCCCAGAGTTCAAAATCATTAATACATAGATAATAGCATTATAACTAAAAATAAACTTTGTAGTATCAAAAATGTTGATATATTTACATTTGTATTTGTATTTAAAACATTTAGCTTAAATCGAAATATTTTAAGATGATATAAAATGTTTTAAGAGTATCAACTTATAAGCATATATGTTGTATATATTTAGATTTGATCGGTTGCCCTCAACTACAACTCTATAAGAATTACGAGGTGTGTTCGAAAAGTATCGCGAATCGTAACTGACAGTTTTCTTCGATTGCAGGGGCGTGGTGCATCATGAGTTCTTGCCACAGGGAAGAACGGTCAATAAGGAATATTACCTGCAAGTTATGCGCAATTTGCGCGAAGCAATCTGTCAGAAACGCCCGGATTTGTGGAAGAACAAAAATTGGCTTTTGCACCACGATAACGCCCAAGAGGCTCATGAAAGGACGACGTTACGCTTCTCTTGACGAGATAAAGACGACATCGAAGGAGGAGCTGAAGAAGATAAAAAAAGATCTTTTGAAGTGCTTCGAAGATTGGAAAAACCGTTGGCACAAGTGTATAATATCCCATGGGGATTACTTTGAAGGGGACAAAATAGATATTCATGAATAAATAAATAATTTTTGAAAAAAAACACAAAATTCGCGATACTTTTTGAACACACCTCGTACATTGACTAAATCATACAAAGATACATGTGTTCACATATTTTAGTTGTAAAAATTCCGTACGTAATGACCAAGTACCTCACAGATTTTTTATTTAGGGTGATAACTTTGATTTTTAATATTTGATATCTTCTCACGTAATGTAATTCTGTTACATGATAGAGATGTCAACTTATCAGAAATAAGTGTAAGCAAATGCTTCATAAACCCTTCTCAAATATCGAGCCAAACTACTTATTTTGCTCTTTATAGCGTAATTTATTTCAAATCAGTTGAAATATGCTAATTATGTGAACATAGTTTTTTAATTAAAAGAGTTTTTCATTTAAGAACTTGATGTAGTGGTCCGATATCGGTGGTTCGGACGCGTGCAAAGTTTCAGATCGATTTCTTAAAAACTTAAGGATTAGATTAATTTATTCTCAATCGATTGAACAAAACTCCATCAATTCACTGTATAAAATACATAAGTACATACTACATACTATACATTTGTTTACATATTTGGTAGTTGGGCGAAGTTTTAAGTCGGTAATTGAGGCACACCCCTTCTGACGGCGTTTAATTTCCTGGATGAGTCGCTGGACTGTATGCTCAAGAGGATCAAATTTTTGGGATATGGGATATATACATATGTATGTATATGTCCATATGTATAAATAAATTAATATGGATTTTCGAGCTCACATACATACAAGTATGTATGCATTTGCCGGTTTGAGTTTCACTCACGAACACTTTGAAGAAGATTATATCAAGCAGGGAAAATAATAGCGTTTGCTTTTCTCTATGCAAATGTTGCCTAAAATGTTTTAAAAAAAATTTAAAAATGTTTTCTTTGTTTTACATGACAAAATAACAAACAAACACTTGGTAACTAAACGATTCACAATCATTAGAGGAAAAACTTGCTTACAAAAATAACTATCAAAAACGATGAGTAAATATCCGCTGTGCCCTCCTACCCTTAAGTATTGAGGATTCTGGTTAGACGGCAAAATATTAAAAAAAAAATAAACGACTCTGAAAAAAATATTGAGAAACGATCTCACTCAAATTTAATAGTTCCAACATAGGAAAGAATAAATGCAGCATTTTGGCGAGAAGAGAAAATTCTGTAAAGCTTTTATTACGGTTTATAACTCAGTTTGATATTTTCGATATCAACTCAAAATCAGATTAAAATATTGTCAAAGGAAGAGCCCCGTTTTGGGAAGTTTCTTCCTGTCTCATTCAGCAAAAAATAAAAGCCTTTCTTACTTTAACGAAAATAACTCATGAATCATAAAAAACCATCATTTATAAGTGGTTTGTCCATTTTAATAATTATTCACCCTTTCTTAGGCAATAACGGAATTGAGTTGTTTTGATTTTTCGTTCTGTTGTTTTGATATATTTAGATTAGCAACATCAGTGAAACTTTGAGTGAAATTAGACGAAGTTCGTAATACCAAAAGAGAATTTGGTTGATCTGAAGTTGAATTGCTTTGTGGATCACATATCCATTGAAGAGAGTGCTGGAATGAATTCTCAATTACACATTTAAAACTCCTGACTTTATTTTCCCCTTTTTATTCATTTTGTGCATTGGAAATTTGATTAACGGCGAAAGCAGTGGTTCCGACATAAACAACATCTGACCAAATCACTTCGTATAGTTTTTACATTAGATCTAAACATGCGAAATAACATGACAATTCAGACTTTTTCTATTAGTATTCTTCTGCAGTAATATTTAATGAATATCATGATAAACTTATAGTCTAACATATATACATACAAATACGTGTCACTTTCATTAACTTCTAACTTCTATAAAAATAAATATTATTGTACTGCAATTTCATTTATAAACATTCACTATTTCGTCTAGGCTTAGGCTTTTGAAGCAAATCTGTCTCAATCATACGTTTTTACACAAGGGCTGATGTGGTTTCTTTATTAAGCGCTTCGATTATATGAGCGATTCTTCTGGCATTCGTTATTTTCCAAGTAACAAAAGCAATCGCGTAGATGAAGAAACCAATACCTGCAATAAAAAATTAGAGTTTCGAGTTTTTAGTACGCTGGCAACTTACCCAATAGAAGAATTGCTTCCGATGTTTGATCGTGCAGTGTTTTGGAAACTGCACACAAAATAATTAATCCGCTTAGTAAACAAAATGAACCAACTACCGCTGTTAAAGTAATAACTATTAAAACTGGATCGCTGAGTGCGTAATCACAAGCGGAATGATTTAAGCAACGTTGTGATGTTTCGCTATAAATATTTATTTGGTAAAGATCTATCTACATACTTATGTACATACTCGTTTATATATTCAAATTAACATAAAAGCAATAATTATAAAATAATTTATTAAAATAAATATTTTATGAATTTACCGAGAGGGAGAACAATACGATTCCGTTATGTGTCTTATATTCATGATTGCACTATAATAACTGATTGTCTTGACTACATCTGGATAAATTTGGTACATGAACGGATGCGAGTGTTTATCGAAGGGAGATATGTATGAGTGTACATACATACATATACATATGCATTTTTTCAGGCGGGAAATTTTTCGTCGTATTTCCTGTGTTGGACTGACACAACGAAGACGTCTGTAGCTGCCGCCTATTTTTGTAACTGTGAAGTATGGGCTTTGAGCAGATGCTCAGATTTAAATAAGAGGTTTCCAAAAATAGATGACTCCGCTCGTGCCATCGCCCATTGTACGTCATCGATGAGACGACTCCACTCCACTCAACTTGTGTGTGAATGTATGTAAGTGCATTATTTGTTTACTTGTATACATACATACGAACATAAGCGAATGTGCACACAGTTATCCACACCTAGAAATTCATTCTAATTTACTCATTAAATGCACTAGTTCACAAAGAGAAATACACTTATAATTTGTATGTACATACATATGTATGTATGTAAAGGTAAACTTGAGTTTTTCCCTATTTCCTGATATTAACAGAAGTATAGTATTAAAGATTTTAAACACGAGTTTTAAAATTACTATTCGCTAAACCAATACAAAAGTTTTTATTCTGATCCAGAATAAAGATACTCTTTGTTGTTTGAACTACTCATTAAAACTTTTTTATAAATTTTTCTTATACATATGTTATGGTCATACGCGTATATTAACAAGCAAAAGCCAGATCGGGCGCAGCCGAATATTATGTACTTTCATAATTTGTAAAGATATATGTACATATGAAATACATACATATGTTTATTGAAGAGTCTTCATAATTGTAAAGGGGTATGAATCGAAAGTGCCATTCTTAACACTAAAACACATTGTTGCAAAAGAAACTTGCGTACAGATTTTCGAAAGCATTATCAAAAAGCAAATAAGCTAAATAAATTGAAAAGTAGTGGCATTCATCCATTGAAGATAAATTGTTTGCTATAATTATTATTTATTATAAGGGAAACGGGAATTACTTTTGCATAATCTTTTTCCTCTATACTACAGGAATCTAACGATTACTACAATCAATACTTATAAACTGCTCGATGTAGTCATGATTTAAAAGTGATACCAATTATATTAACATAGGGGTTTCTGTTGGCATTCATTTACATACATATACTATATGTAACTCATACACTGACCGAGCTATTCGGCATAATATTTGTCAGAAAAACGAAAATAATTATACGTAGTACAGGACTGTTGGGATAATATCGACCCGATTTAAAAATGTACCTTGGGCTTCAGTAAGGTATTACACATACAATAATCAATAGCATGGAGTAGGTCAGCCGGATGTTCGAAAATGCTGATATTAGTCAAATGGGGCCTAGGTCAAGTTTTCTCCCATTTTATCTATTTTGTGCGCAAAGATACACTGTTATAAGTAAAAACCGTTTTGTAATCTTCATTGAGAAAACTCAAATAGTGACCGATATATCCAGTATAAAGTCACCCGGCAGTTCGAAAATCTTTTTATTAGGTATATGGGGCCCCAGGGAAGTATTGACCCGATTCAACCCATTTTTGATAAACATAGTTACTATTGTCAAAAATGGATTTTCTTTGAATTTAAATATTTCATAAGGTAGCATACTTTAAAGCTATTATTAGTGTACTGGAAAGTGTAAGAACCAAATGAAATTAAAAATTGTGATATATGGGAAGTAGGCCCGTTTTCGCACTGTCGCATAGGAATATGAGAAAAATTTTACGTACTAAATGGGTAAATGGTCGCAAAATTTTCACATCGGATCCTATAAAGCCCTCTCGTGCCATCTCGGAGTTAAAATTTATGACGGATTGCCGGCCGAGCTATTCAAACACGACGGCAAAGAACTGACAAGGAGCACATCAGCTTCTTTGTAAAATATGGTCGGACGAAAGCATGCCCAACGATTGGAATTTAAGTGTGCTATGCCCAATCCATAAAAAAGGAGACCCGACAATCTGCGCCAACTACCGTGGGATCAGCCTCCTCAACATCGCATATAAGGTTTTATCGAGCGTATTGTGTGAAAGATTAAAGCCCACCGTCAACAAACTGATTGGACCTTATCAGTGTGGCTTTAGACCTGGCTAATCAACAACCTACCAGATATTCACCATGCGCCAAATCTTTGAAAAGACCCGTAAAAGGAGAATCGACACACACCACCTCTTCGTCGATTTCAAAGCTGCTTTCGACAGCACGAAAACGAGGTGCATCCATCAGAATCGGGAAGGACCTCTCCAAGCCGTTTGATACCACACGAGGTTTCAGACAAGGCGACTCCCTATCGTGCGACTTCTTCAATCTGTTGCTGAAGAAAGTAATTTGAGTGTACAGCTGCTGGCGTATTCCGATGATATTGATATCATCAGCCTCAACACCCGCGCCGTTAGTTCTGCTTTCTCCAGACTGGACAAGGAAGCAAGGCAAATGGGTCTGGCTGTGAACGAGGGCAAGACAAAATATCTCTTTCATCAAACAAAGAGTCGTCGCACTCGCGACTTGGCTCTCTCGTCACTGTTGACAGTCATAACTTTGAAGTTGTAGATAGTTTCGCATATTTTGGAACCAGTGTAAACACCACCAACAATGTCAGCCTGGAAATCCCATGCAGAATAACTCTTGCCAACAGGTGCTACTTCGACGAATAAAAACCAAACTCTATAAGTCGCTCATAATTCCAGTACTGCTATACGGTGCAGAGGCCCGGACGATGACAACAACTGATGATGATTCGACGTTGAGAGTTTTCGAAAAAAAAGTTAGAGGCTTAAAATGTGTTAAGTAGTTCGGGCCATTCTAAAAATGGATTATATGGGAAGTAGCCGTGATTGTATTCTGATTACGTTTGCTTTCGCACTGAAACATAGGAATTACAAGGTAATATTATACACCAAGTTTGCTCGATGTCGTTCGAGTAGGTCCTGTGATATGGCTTTCATCAAAATGAGAGCGCTACCACGTCCATCGTCTAAATTTGACACCGGCTCTTATAAAGCCTTTTTGTCCCTAGTGTAAAATTTAATGTCTCTGTACATATACTTACACATGTTTGTATGTATGTAAATATACTATATAACTATAAATCCATCTTGATTAGTTTTATGTGTTACAAATCAGCGTTAGACGAATAAAACTATTATTTTCTGTAGCAACATGTTGTAAGAGTAAAAAATTTATATTTTAATAACAATTCTAATCCAAAAAGGATTTGTTTTAATAAAAAATGCCTTTACACTCAATTTTACCTTCTGTTTTAATTATATTAATTATTTATTTTAAGATTTCTTATGTTAAATTGAAGTATAAAATTATTTCTTATTACTGTAAATCCGTTTACCTCCATTTACTCTTCAAGAGTAATGTTCAAAGAGTAAAGTTTTACTTAAAACAATTTCTCAGACAAACTTTAGTTTTATGACTGGTGGTAATGAAACTAAGCGAAACTATGACTTACATATGTATGTGCTAATAAGATACTAAATATGATTGTAATCTATTCATAACTTTATTGCATGTCTGTATTGTACAATTGTGTTAACAGCGATTTTAATTCAACATCAAGGAAATGTCGTGAGGTGTATACTTTCACTTTTAACAAAACATTTGCAGCTCTCATGTGATGAACACATGTGTAAAGCGCGACAGACTGCAAGCGACATCTGTCAAATATTAAAATACACACGTTCTTATGGATACAGTTATTTAGACAGCTCCACGACTACACGACTGCAGGCTCTCAGTTGTCGCTTTCGCTAACTTGAAAATGTTTTTAAATTTGCCGACGACGGTAGAGAGGACAGTAGAGTTGACAGTAGAGAGGAGTGATGCCACTCCTGCTCCAACAAACTGACGTTCTTTCACAAATAAAATCATAAAATTTACAATAACAATTGCTGATTTTAAACAAATAAATTTACCTATTTACTTATTTTTTGCATAAAAAAAACTTTACTCTGAAGAAAATTTTAAAATTTCATTGAAGTGAAAGGTATTAGTATGGCAACAACGAAATTGTGTTGTTTGTGTACATGCCGACCATTGATATGTCGCTGCCTTCTTACAAATGTTCATGTAGTAGAATTCACGACGCCATTTACAGTTCCCTGTCTTGCTGCCATATCGTGTGTTCAGCACATCATTGATTAAATAAATATTTTCAAGTTGCCATGTTCTGCAAAGTGATTTGCTCCTTCCTATTTTTACCACTCTAATTAGATGCATGCGTATGTACATTTGTATATACGAGTACATGTTACACATACATATATCTTCATTGCTATATACAGCCGTTACCTATGCTTCTGCAAAACTCCCATTCCACGCGTTCTTTGAAAGGAATTGTGTACAATGCTCAGCGACCGCAAGGCTCATTGCATGAGATTCAGTAATGAAAAGCTCCGTTTCTTGGAGGTAATAAAAATTTTGATTCTGTTGTTGTTCTCTTAACTGTTTATACTAGAAACAAAAAATATAAAAAATAAATTGCAACATTCTTAAGTTTGTCCGTATCATTCCCTTTTCCGCTTACTTTTCTCCAATTGCGCGTCTTAGTTTGCCAGCAAAGACTCTGCTTATATATAAGTATGTATGTAAGTATATAGTATCCGTAGTATGTACATATATGCACATAATGTATTATGTATTTATTGTATATGTATGTAGCCGTTCAGGGGCATGTGGTGCTGCTTAGGAATAATTTATAAAAAGACTAGGACGTCCTATTTCGAAGAGTTGGTTGTAGGTGTTGAGTGCTATTAAAGTTACCATACCGCACAGGAGAGATCGCCAGATTTTAATTAAAGGGATAATTCGCTGCATTAGCTTGTTATTTTGAAATAAAAATGTCTTTTTATTTTTTCCACACGTGCGTTTTATGCTTTCATTTCTGTTAATACTATAAACAGGTAATTTTGCCTTTAACAGGAGCTCCCGCTTTTACTTTAAATCGCTTTCTGCTGAAATAATGTCTGACTTAAAGCAATACTATACAGAATTTAGTATATTAGGCTTTTACATATAGTATACAATACATTCCCTGATTAAATGTCATATGTATTGCTTATCATTTATAACACGTATTTCTAAGTTTTATGTTTGCAATGAGTTCTGTAAAGTGATTACTTTAAAGATTTTTCATAATTTTGTTCTATCAAAAATATTAAAATTTTAGTTAAAACCGCTAAAATTTCGGTACTAGCCTTACTAAGCTACCTTTAGTAATCTATAGTGCTAATTTGTGCAACTCCAAAATTGAAATTTAAATGTACATACATACTTCTGATTCGTTTAGCCTATCGTATTCACCATTTACCCATAGTCTGCACACATACATGAATGTAGGAGCGCATGCATGTGTATAGTTGAAAGGTGTGTTTGAAAACAACATTTGATGTTTCAGGTTTATATGTATATAATTGTATAATAATATATGTATCAAATTTGCGTACCTCATTATCCTTGCTATTAAGAAGACATATGTAAATACTGTGTAATATTGGGGGTAGTATCGGCTCAATTCTATCTATTGCCACATACTCAAAAAATGTTTCTTGGATTTCATTAAGGTACCTTACATACAATCACTAATCACTAACAAAGTCAAGTGAATGTTCGAAAATCCTGGTAATAGTTATATAGCGGGTAGGTCAAGTTTTCGCCCAATTGTAGCTATTTTAGGCACAAACATATACTGTTATGAGTAAAGCATATTCTGTAATTTTCGTTGTGATAACTCAAACATTGGTCGATATATCCAGCAAATATACATGGAAATTCGAAAATACTTATATTAGGTATATGGAGGCTTAAGGAAGTAAGGTCCCGATTCAACCATTTTTTATACACAGAGTAAATATTATCCGAAAAGGATTCTCTCTGAGTTTCAATTGTATATCTCACATATTGACCGATATTTTCGGTCAAGAGTCAACTATAGATACTGAAGTCCACATGTTTGGATAATTTTTGGTAAAAATGAAAGGAATTATTACTGCAAAATTTTATTCCTTCGTCCAATTTTCAAAACGGATATAATATTTAATGATATGATGATTTAATGTTATTGATTTATTGCGCTTTTAATAGTTTTTAACCGTTCTTATATATGGGGATTAATTTTACGTTTGATTTTCACTGCAGGAGTTATTAATATTTGATGGGTATTTTAGTCTTGTATGAATCAACAAAGAGTTCAGTTGCTCTGACATTAAAATAGAATACAGTCCTGCACGAATAACAAAATGTTTCAGCGAAAGTGAAAATCGCAAATTTTTGAATATTAGGTCAATTTTGATAAAAATAAAAAATGAGGATTTTGGGTGCAACCGAACTTTTATACTGCTTGCAACTTGTAAAATCAAAGTAGCGGGTTTTCGTTAATCAATTGACCGTATTTTTCAAAAGTCAACTTAGGTACGGGATTAATATTGTTCGAGGCTTAACATTTTTTTGGATTTAAACAATTTTTGGCATGTGGACAACAAAGGCCTACGTGCAAAGCTCCCGATTTATTTCCATTTTGAGAAACTGAACAACAATTGGAATTTAAAATTATGCTGTATGGGAAGTAGGCGTGATTGTTGTCCGATTTCGTCTATTTTCACAATGTGATATAAGAATATAGAAAAAAGCCACGTACTAAATTTTGTCGAGATTTGTTGGTCGGGATATGGGATTTCCCAAAAAGTGGGCGGTGCCAAACCCGTCGTCCAATTTTTACACCAACTCCCATAAAACTCTCTCATACCATCTCGGTGATAAAATATAATGTCTCTGGCGTGTTTAGTTTTTAGTCTTAGTTAGTTTCATCCATTTTCACACTGTCGGTAGAAGATTTGTACTCAGCAAATTTGGTTGTTGTAACTTAAAAGGTTTAGAAGACATGGCGCCCACTTTTTCAAAAAATCCACTCCCTTGCTACTGGGATTGACCAAGTTACAGCTTTCTTCCAATTTAGACTTAGTTATGACACTTTATACATACATTTGTTTTCGGTTAATGGCGATTTGTGGGTTGGCGGTGGAGAACGGCTTATAATACTCTGTAGCAACTGGTTGTTGCAAGACTATAAATATAAAAAAACCCAGCTTCATAATTATATTAGTGTTTATTTTTGCATTTGCGTTACTGTACTATTGGTCTATAAAACATTAAATTAAGTTATTTTTATTCGGAGTATAATGTTGTCTTGATATTAATTATATTTGGTCAGATGGGATTTCTAATTTCTTGGCATTTTTATTCATGCAAACGCTGTTCAGATAAATGTACTTATTTATGTATGTATATGTGATAAACTCCTGAAGTCTTGCCTGCCAAATTCAGTGGAAACATTCCTCATTTGCATTATAATATCATTGGTATTATTGTATATAACTGGAGAAACTAACCGCGCGGTTATGTTATGGCCAATGATATCGATGTCAACGGCGTATGCCAGCAGCTGTACACCACATATTGTAAAAGATTGTACCTTCTCTATTCAGCTCTGCAGCTCGAATTATTTTCTCCAGTAGATTGAAGAAGTCGCACGATAGGGAGTCGCTTAGTCTAAAACCTCGTTTGGTATCGTCAGTTTACTCAGTTTTGCGGGGATACCAAATTCAGACACACCGACTCCCCTCTTCACAGGTCTTTTCCAAGATTTGGCAATTGTTGATTTTTCAGGCTTGAAGCCACACTATTAAGATCCAATCAGTTTGTTAACCGTAGGCTTTAATCTTTTACACAATACGCTCGATAGAACCTTATATGCGAAGATGAGGAGGCTTATCCCACGGTATTTGGTGCAGAGGACACATAAATTCCAATCGTTGGCCTTGTCTCCAAAGAACGTCTGACCATATTCTCCAAAGAACCCGATGCATAATCTTTATCAATTCTTGCGCTCCGCATTTGAATAGCTCGGCCGGCATCCATCGGCCAATGCCGCTATGTTGTTCTCCAGACGGATGATTGCTATTCGAATTTCATCATGGATGGGCGTCTGCTCCATCGTAATAGTTTGCTTTGGGCATCAGTCACTTTGCTCCAGTCTTCAAACCTTCTATTAGTCGTCGCATCTTTTCGTAGAATTTTTGAGCATTACCCCTGTCGGGTAGCTTATCGAGATCATCGTGGTCACGCATTTCAGCCTCTTTCTTTCTTAGTCTGCAAATGCGTTTCGCTTTTGTCTTTAAATCTCGGTATACGGATGTACATATATATCGGTCAGTATGTGAAGTTTCTTAATGAAACTCATAATGGCTAGTTTTCTGGTAATAACGAGATGGACAGCTACTAAAATCGGGTCAATGCTACTGGTAGCACGTATACCTAATATAAGAATTTCTAACTTCCGGTTGTCTTTACACTGTACTTATCCTAACCAAATTCAATGAACGTATAATAATGCATAGACATAGTATATTTTCATCACCTTCTTAAAATTGCTCGGAAACATGCTCCCGAATTTAAATAAATGATGACACAAGTTCACGCCATCACCCCAGACTTTTTTCGAGCCCAAATATACTACACGAGATATTATGATTTTTGAATTCCTTGCTGACTTTAAGCTTATCATGGAGCCAACTATAGTAATGATATAAGTCTACGTTCTCTAATATGAGTTAAAAGGATATCACACATGTTTGTAATCCTTTAACCCTTTCCTCGAATAAAAAATGCTGCATTTTTTCGCAGTATTTTTATGCTCTTGTTTCCATTTTCTTACAGAGACTAATAGTTTTGTTCACTTAAATGTAATTTGTAATTATACATATTATTTGTAAAAATAATCGAGTAAGAAATAGGGATAAATCTTATATACGAAAATGAAATGCCTTTTGTGTGTGTTCGCGCATTACGTCAGAACTACAGCACGGAAAGACGTGAAAAATAATACGGGTATTCCTTTAGTCCTGGAGAAGGTCGCAATTTATGACCATATTCATAACTCAAAAACGACTGATCCGATTTGGCTGAAAATTGGTGATGATGTTGCTTGGAACCTCGGGACGGGCATAAACTACTTTCTATCGTTTTATGTTAAAAGCCATAACAATTCATAAATAAAAAAATATATGTACATATTTCAAAATACATACATATAAGCTTGTGTTCAATATTCTTGTAAAAATCATTTGAATATTTTTTACTTCAAAAATTCAAAATAACAACAGACAGCTATTGACAGGGTAGAGGGGTTTTCGTCTACATACACATATACATATATATATATATATAGTTGTAACTGAACAAGAAAAAGTTGAATGATGATTGAGATGAGTGCATAATAGCTGACAAATTTTCTTGATGCATTGCACAGAATAATGCAATATTTAAAAGGAACGATCCGTTTCTGTGTTTTTTACCTGTGGTACTTGGGTTTTAGCCGTCGATTTTGCAATTACATTTGATGAATGTTGAACAAAACATTATCATATGATTAAATATAGGGCGCGACTCGCTCTCTTCTGCTCTACTCCTGCACTGTTAATCACTATAACAAGAAGCATATATGTACATACATACTTTTATGTGTAACGATATACGATGCTGATACAGAGACTGTGAAGATGTTGTTACTCAAGTATTCCTTGCGTGATTTACGAAGTCAATAAAAATGTAGATTCTCAATTTACCTATTCCATTATATTGTTACGATAAATGATAACCTTGACAACCAGGAGCGAGCGAAAAAGCGGCTTAAGACCGATGAGACGAGTTGATATCCGAGTGGCTATCCGTCTGCTCGTTTTCCTCCCGTTTGCACCGGATTGCAGTAGAACCTGTGGAATAAAGTTTCGGAAAAACTGGGCGTGGCCGCGCCCTCTAATAGGCCTAAGAACATATGTCTTAAACCAGTAAAGCTACAATAACCAAGTTCGCTTCCTATAAAAACTCCTATGGTGTGAAAAGGAATGAAATCCGATTTTAAATCCAGTTAAAAATCAACCACCAATGAATACATACATATATTCAGATAAAACTATGCACTTTGAATACCTCTAGTCAATTAAAATTGTCAAAAACAGACCATAACTGACTGTCTGACGTTTTGTCAAAATATATGAGACATGTTATTGAAATTCCGGGAAAATGTTGATAATATCAACCCTGGGGAGAGTTGTTTTGCCTTCCCATTTTAGTTCGTTTTCGAAAGGATTTTTTTTTTTTTTTGATACCCAGAGAATACTTGGTCAAAGACCGCAAGTCGTGAGCTGATTGAGCCATATGCAAAAGAATCGTTTCTGGCCACTCCCAAGTGAACTTTCCTCACTTGCGTGAAGTTCTACACATGACACCATTCTCCATCGTATATAAGGTATAAATAACTAATCAAAAAATCTAATTGAAGCATTTAGCTTATTTTTCTGTCGCAACAACAAGACTTCCGTTAGCCTCGTATACTGGACCTAAAGTTTTTCGAACTTCCAGTTGACTTTATACCACATACATATATAGAGAAATTGAGAGAGCGTATTTCTCTAACAACAGTGCATCTGTGTACTTAAAATAGACAAAAACTAATGAAAACTTGCCCTAGAACCCATATAACTAAAAAACCTTTGCACCAAAGGTACGAGTATTTCTCCGGCTTTTATACTGGTAAGCTGCCCAAACTTAGCATATCCTCATTTAGTTTCTGTTTCAATACAAGCTCAAAAATACAAATAAAATAATTTAAATATATCCAACGAATATGAAAAATGGTCGAATGGTATATCGATCGATAGGGATGTATCTTAATAAAATTAAGTGAATATACATATGTATATTTGATTATACTAGTCAACTTTAAATTAATTCAAAATTTTAAACGACTCTAGAATCAATGAAACTTAATACTTTAGAAATATGAAATATTTAAATTAGTCTCACCATTAAGTCTAAGTAGTGCATTTTAGTATTAGATTTCAAATTTATAACCATATCATTTGAGTAGTGGTGAGTGTGAAGTCTAGACTTAAAATAGTATTATCATTGAATATCCTCTTATTTTGCCGTATCCATTCGTGTACTTATTTTTAGACTACTGTCTTACTGGATTTGCTATGAAACATGACAAAATGTGTGTGATTTTATAGTGGGATAGCAGGTCACTGGAGAAATAATGCAAAACCAAACAAAAGCGGAGCAACAAAGTCGCATTGTAGTGTTAAATCGACATACATACATATGTATGCTGATACGTAGTACACAACAATGCATGAGCACCACCACAATAATTAGTGTCAATGTGGTTCATTTGCGATGTTGGAGTATTCCAAATGTTGTTTTGTAGTACAAAAATTGCTTGTTCATTGCTCGTGCTTTAATAATTCTTAACACAGGACACAGAGTTGCTAATCTGTTTTTAGTAGGAATACCAACGTTATTTAGTTTAATGGCGAAGAATAGATGAGAATAAAGTTTTTAAACAGAAAGTGGTTGCAAAATGAATTTCTTGGCACCAGTTGGAGTACATATTGTCTCGATGAACTAATTTATATTATATGCGGATAATTTTAAACTACGTTTCTCGCATAGAATAATCTGGTGCAAACATGAAATTTTATCTTTAAACTACTTTCTACATAATTAATATGTATCAACTACGAGCCCAACTAGTCGGTTGACTTTTTCCGTTCAATTCACTGGTATTTTATACCAGTTCATCTTTTAAATGATCTCATTTGTCAGATTCCGTTTAGAATCCCATAAGTCCAGAAAATTAAAAATTCTAGTTTTCGGAATTTCGAGTAGTAAGCCGGCATATTACTTGACTAGTTTGCTGCTTCACTGTATGTTCACGTACATACATACATAAGTATAAATCTTATGATATTGCAGAGCAATTTCAAAATAGCAAAGAGTCAAATAATTGATGGCAATAACTACGTACATACATATGTACATATACTTATGCCACATATGCAGCAATGGGCTCACGTGTCGTTGACAGAAGGACGGTGAAAAGTTTCATGCAAAGTACGGCAGCACAAAATGAAAGGCGAATGACGCGGCTGCAAGTTGAACAATCAACGGGTGAATTTCAAATTTGCTGGCAGAAAGTAGAACGATGCGCTCCAAGCAAAGTTTAACTGTGCAGAACTTTAATGCATTCAATATTCGCTGCGCAATACAAGTAATTATTAACACATTGACATACATAAATACATACCTACATATACCTTTTGAAAATTTTAGTTGTGAATATATGTATGTACATATGTATATATACATATGTACGCAATCTACAAACATATAGGGCTTGTGCGCCCACGAATTTATTGTAGTGATATCAGCCGATCGATATTTCCTCGTGATGTTTCCACTTAAATAGTAAAATGTTTAATACACTAGAGAGTATACCATATACTGGTTATTTGACAGTGATCTAACAAATTTATCAAAGAAAATCAATAATTAATAAAAATATTGTAATGGACCGATTTATTTATTTATTTTTTTTTTTTGCTTATATTGGTTTCTTAACATGTCTAGAATACGGTAGCAAAGTAATTTTTAAAACGATGAGGTTAGAAGAAGGAACTGTTCAGAGCGCTTAGCTGAGGACTTGAAACTTTGAACGCCTTTTTTTCAAATCTGTGTTTTTCTAACTTTCCACCATCGTATCTCAAAAAAGTCTTGACCGAATGACACACTCATCATTTTAATTATGTTATCAACAAAAAAACGAAAAGTCTGCTACTTTTAAAATATTTAATAAATAAATAATTACCAAAAGTCCAATTCAATGTTATATTCATTTGAAACCAGATCATTCCGTGTATTTAGACTTACATACTAAAACGACGCAAATTTTTTTCTTTCAGATAAGCCGAACAGCCGGAATTGTGGAGAAGTGCGTTTTTCGAGGATAGGGTGTTCACAACGCTGTAACTTATGTATGTTCTATGCAATATTTTTAGCTTTATTAGCTTACATGCGTACAAGTGGGCGTAGTTATCACCCAATTTCATTTAATTTTACAGTATTCAAGTGATCGAATTTGGATATTGTACCTTGAGTGGTTAATAGTATATGTAAATGGTTTCTCCGGAAAGTAAAAGGATTGATTTTCTTCCGCCGCGACTGTCGAGAGAGCAGTCATCTGGGGTCAGGACAAACATTTTCGCGCAATGTGTGGTACAAGCCGAAAATGCAGCGTTTATTAGAGCAGAGGTACGCGATTAAATTCGTGTGAAACTCGGTAAATCTGTGATAGGACGTTTGATATAATCAAGCTTGCCAGATGTTGTTTTAGCAAGAAGTCGTGTGTATCGGTGGCATCAGGCCTTTTTGTGCGTGTACTCGTGTGCGCAAAGTTTTGAACTGTTCACTTAGTATTCCCCCATTTTTTGAATAACGTAATTACAGGTGACGAGTCAAGGATCTTTGAGTATTATCCCGAGACAAAGAAGCAATCTTCCGAGTGACACACGCCGTTTTGAGACGATAGAGGGAATACAAGCAGCATGCACCTCGGTTCCCAAGACTCTTCCGGAGAATACCTTCCGTGACTTCTTCAATGCTTAGAAATCTAATAAACATAATTGCAAAAATGCAGCTGATAATAATTGAAATCAGAATAAATTGGTTAAAATATTTTCTAATAATAATAGTAGACTGAAAATCAAAAACAATTAAGCTTATGTAAATCCCTATGTAAAGGGATGTGCGGTTACTGTCGTAGAAGTTGTTACCGGATTTCCCGCTCGAATGCAGGACTTCTTATGGAAACCGCCGAAACTTAATAAATGTTGAAATTACGAACCCTAGTGCAATGCAAATGTGATAAGCAGCATCCGGAAAATGTGCGTGCGTGCATAAAATACCACTACCATCTTCTAATTAATAACCGTCAGTCTTGTTGATCTCAATGTTCATACACATACGCTTTCTTAATTTAGTGAATCTAAGTTTCCAAATAAGATGCACGTTTCCATGACAGTTATATTCACATGTAAATTGTTATAGATAAATAAAAAAATATTCACCCCCGTACTAAAGGTACATACATACATATGTATGTATATAATTCCAATTGCACTTTTTCCCTCATTGAGAGGCTCTCAATCTGTGGGCCTTGCGCGAGTTCAGTAAACGTTTGCCTGAAACCCGCACTTTTGGAGTTTCGAAAAACTTTTAGCCTTTAATAAGGTTCTCATGGCACCAATGATAGTTATTCTAACTGTTGCAAATAGTGAAAGTTACAGAGAGAAAGATGAGGTGTAAAAATCTAGACACTTTCTCCTCCACTGCCTTTCAACGAACTTGGCGAATCGGTTAAAATATGTAGATATTAGCTGGCTCAATCAATTTTTGGCTGGTTATAGGCGCTTTTTCGATTTACGATGTCTTTTTTATATACTTACATATGTCTAGAAGTTCTGTGCATCATAATGAACAGGCGTCTCTGGCTGTCCAAGTGGATTTATTAGTGACTGCACGAAAAATCAGCCTACAAGTATTTACCTAATCTCCCCTAACCCAATCCCCTGTGCTTAGTCAGCACAGGAATTTGCATTATTAATAGTAATATTTTTCAAAATAGTTATATTTTTAAGTGACAATTAATTTTCGTTTAAAGGGTTTTAAAAAATTCTGCCGCACAAACAAACTTAGTCTTCATTAGATGTTTGAATAATTTTTTAGATAAAAGTTTTACTCGAAAATCATACCAATAATTGATTTAGTTAACTGGGAGAAACCCGTATAAAGGAAAATGGGCATACCCAAAGTGATGGCAAAAGTTATTACTACTTAGGAAATGTTAAAATATTATACAAGTACATATGTATATACATTTATCCATACAGATATATGTACTTATGTACGTATTGTGTGTGTAATGTTAGTATATTTTGTGCTGTCATTTCATTTGTTATAGACATCGGCGAATTAAGTGCCGACTAATAAAATTGCTAGAAAATACATACTTATGTATACTTCTGTAAGTATGTATCGCTATATACCCGTACAGAGATGTATACATAAAGCAAGGAAAGGAAGAACTCCGCACGGAATTGTAATGCAATGTGCGTAGGATAATCGCCAGTCAGCTAATAAAAACAAATTAAAAGGAATGAGTAAAGCACATTGATGAACCAGACAACTCTTACTACTAATCCGGCAGATTGCTTAATGATGTAGCAAAGTTTGCAATAGCGTGATAATTGAGCATTGAAGAGCTAAATTAAACTCTCTTTAAGTTTCAAAAACGGGATATTACACTATGTATGCTTGATCCAAAAGGAGCAAATCATTGATTAATTAATTTATAAAGAGTACAAAATCCATATGCAAATAATTTAAAAATGACTTGGAAAATATATATATATATACATATTATTTAGAATGAAGAAGATAAACTGTTTTTAACCTCTAAGATATGTTTGTATCGGCCAATTGTTTATGAACAGGTATGATCTAATGATTAGAAGCTCTCTGGGAAGAGTTTGTGATTAAGGGGATAAATTAATTTTCCACCAAGCTTTCTATAATTTCCATATCAGTTTAGAACTAGGGCTCGCATTATTGGCATTATTCTAGGTGAAGAAACAAATTGGCGGAGTTTTCGCGTTTGTTGCTCACGTGACTTGTTTTTAAATATCAACAACCAGTAGAAGCTACGAAGAAAATCACAAATATTATCTTGAATTCTCCCACCAGTCAAGAAGATGCTTGCCACGCTAAAAGGAGGGATGAGTTGTATCAAACGAGGAGGCGTTCGTGGGAAAAGTGTTGTGTTCGTGCCATTCAGCGTTCAACGCTGCGGTCGCCGGTTCATCTTCCGCTGTTGAGAGTATTTTGCTCGTTAAGCGACCAACTTTGTTGACGGTAGGTGGATTAGAGCTTGAGCTACATCCCGTCGGTTCATAGACCGAAGCCACATTTTAAAAATCTCCCAAAATATGTACTTGGATACAGCGCAGCACAGCATTCGCGAGTAGATAACGCATCGGGTCTATGTATGTACATATACCATAGTTTACGTTTTATGTACACAATCTAGCTTCAAATTCACACACCATGCGTACAGAGTAATTGTGTTAACCTGCAAAAGTGTGCGTGTGCAATTAACTTTCACTTCTTTTGCAAAGATGTTTTTGAATTGCAGCAAAATTGTGAAGTTTTAATTGAATCCATAAATTTATTCTTTATTCTTGTTATGCTTTTCATCTGCAAGTGAGCGTACTGCGCACTGTGTACAACGACAATGATAAGAACACTAGGTTAACGAAAAATTTTCCAACCCAACAGGATACTCGTAATATTATTTATCATAAGAATAATTTGTTATACATACGCATATATGTATGTATAATACATAAATAACAATATTTTCTCATTGAAATAGCAGTATAAAAAGTCTACTATAAATCTTCTTTTACTTTCAACTATTAGCTGAAGCAATTTATAAAAATACAGAAAAAATGTAACCAAAATATTTTTAAATTGGCATTATCTTAATATAATAAACCTATTCTCTCTTCATTCGCGAAAGTTCTTCGTATAACTAGCAAGTTTATTAAACCGATTTGTTAAACGTTTTAAAATAATAAAAGTTATTAATCAGACAAATTTAATCCTTCTGGTAATATTTTGAGCCTTTCTAGTCGTAGTCGGTTTTAGTTTTGTCTACAAACAGTATTCTAATAACACTGTGGAACATTTTTGGGATTATTGTCTGGAGGTGAGAAATTCCAAGTCAGGTCAGTATAGTAAAACCCTCAAAGGGTTTGGCGTTCGAATGTATCAGTTCTGGCCATAAACTACTAAAAAAAATAAAGTAAACATTTTTTTTTTTTAATATTTAAATTTTTAGGAAAAAAATACTTTTTTCCCTTCATAAATTCATTTTTAACTTTGAAAGTGTTCCGCATATAGGAAAACGGTATAGAAACAGATTAGAGAAACTGTAGTTCTTAATTTTTCTAAATTTGTTTCATCAAAATCGGACAAGTGGTTCGCGAGTTATGTTAAACTACGTTTTTGCCAAAATGTTACAACTAAGCGAAAAAATATCAATATAAGGAAAAAATTTAAAAGGTCATAAAAAAAACTCACACATACGAACGCCAAACCCTTTGAGGGTTTTAATATACTGACCTAGTACCATCACCCTGATTTCTAATTTCTCACCCCCCAGATTAGCTGTTGTACTGTGTAATAATATCTATGTATATACTTATAGAATAAAATTAATTTATGACGATAAAAACAGCTCGTATGTTTTCGAAATAATAACAGCCTCCATGATAAACGTCGTCGAGTATAACTCGTTAATTTGAAAACAGTTTTGTATATGATTTTTTGGTTTACTTACAGCACTTTATAAGTTTTCGCTTAACGGAAATGGCATTGGTCCATTTTTACTCATATTCAAGACTAAACTCCTTACGGTGTACAGAAACAGTGCCCTAGAACTATTCGTTTTTATTCCATTTATCGCTAGCACGGACGAATAGACAGACAGACACTCCGAATGCAAATGTACCATACTTCACTTCCTCTTTTCGCTTTGTCCGTAATCCTGACATTCTCAATTAATAACACAAAAAGAAAATAAACTTTTCTGAAACAAAATGAAAGGATTTCCGCCACTAGAGTAATTCCTACAATTATAATATTCAAAGAAAATCATTTACCATAAAAAATATTGTGAATTTGATGACGTGCAGAAAATTTTTTTTTGCCACAATCTTGTATTGGTGCACCGCTGCTTGCAGAGGAGTATTTCGTCGAGTTAAACGGGAAACATGGTCTAATAATTTCTGCAGCCTTACGTTACATACTCGTGCATGCATACTTACTTATGTATGTTTCTATCTATATCCTGCCAACCACGAGCGGTTAAAAAAACAGGTGAAACAGTAGGTAGTAAAGTGGGTAAAAACGAGGAATCAAAAAATGCAACCCTGCATCAGCCATCGATTGGGCCATTAGAGCAGGACAGACATACTATTTTATGTGACTCTGCTGAATGAGCGCAACAGATATGATCATATGTATATGTACGTGTAAGGGAAAGGGAAGTGGGCAGAATCTTCACGTGGCCTATGTCAATCTACCCACTTTACTGGCTTTTTAACTGCTCATGGTTGGCAGGGAAGTCAGTTCATAATACACTTGTGCGACATCATTTCGTTGTAATCGTTGAAGTGAACGGGCATGGCCTCAGAAGTGGAAATTTTAGCGCTACTTGAAATTTCGGTGTGCGTGGAAAATGAGAACCAAAGAAACGAAAGTAACGAGGTCTTCCAGCCTCCTTATTCCTGTTGTTGTCACTTCTCGAAGGAAGTTTAAGTGGTTTAAGTACAAAGCGTTGGCTATAATGTCCTCTTGCTATTACAGCACCTGACAAAAGTTAAATTGCAATGAAAATTCAGATTTTGATTTACTGAATGGATTAGAATTTAGACCTTAAATTTTTTAATTAAGAAAAATTATTATACTAGGTTAGAAAATTGATTTTGGTTTGGAAAAAATACTGTTATTGAAATTGTTACTTGATTTCTTGATGTTTTTTTTTTTTAGATTTTAAAATTTAAAATGTATGAGACCGTACTATAAACGTTGCTACCCGTCGCAACAACGAGCAGAAAAATTTAAATATTTCAATTTTGTTCATACTTTATGTGTACCTAGAATTGGATGCTATCCCATACCGATGCGACGGTAGGCAATACTTCACATGTAGCACAGACATGTCTGCAAGTGGACATATGTATATCCTGCTTAAGTAAACAGCATTTGTGCACATTCGAATGCGGTAAATTTTACTTAAGACATGCATATTAACTTCCCTTGCGTGGGAAGTATTAAAAAAAATATATATTCCGTTCCGCTACGCGCGGTAGAAATAAAACACAAGTGTTAGTTTGAGTGCGATAATAAAAAAAATAATAAATAATAAAAGCACTTATATTTATATTCTTATAATTCTATGCTTATTACTAAAGATGCTTTGGCATTACATTAAGTGATGAAATGCCAGAGCATTGGATTTCCAATTATTCTCATTATCAAAACAAGCGAAGAATTAATTTCTTATTAATTAAAGTATTCTGCTGATCAAGCAGTAATACCGTAGGAAGATACAATTTGTTTACATTTATCATTAGGTCTCTGGGTGGCTGCTGCCGTTAACTTGCATATGTAAGTACATACATACTAACTTTTTATTAATTTAATTATTAACTGAAGAAGTTTTCTTTACGGATGTGTCAAGGCTTGCTACCATTAAGGTAACAACAGATTTTGTTAGCCTCTTTCAGAGCAGTTCTAATATTTTCTGGTTCAAAGGACTGTTATTGAACCCAGCTTTATCGATGATGTAGTAGTTCCCCTCAAATAATTGAAGAGAGTAATAATTTGACCCATTGTATGTGAAGCCGGCGAACAACAGAAATTGTTATTAACCTAAATTTGGAAACAAAATAATTTCGTATAACTCTTATACTCGGTTTCACATAAGTATGTACATATGTATATTTATGTCCATACATACATACATATGTAGATATGTATGTATTCAACATCAATTTACTTAAGTAGCGCTTACTCACTGAACGCCTCAGACGGTCCATATGCTCACTTATTTACATACATACATATGTATATTATAACATATTTACTTTACTACTGCCATAATAATGTCTGATGGTATTTGTTACGAGTGTTTTACTTGCTTATTTTCTTGCTCAGAGCAACGCTTGGGTGCGAATATGCCACAGGATAAATATGTTGTGTTATGCCTACACAGTCACGCCTAACCCCATTAAATACCCCAATCTCTCCTCTTTTCACATGCTTTGTTACCCTTGTTTCGTTCAGTACCAGACCAATGCTTTTCCATTGTACGTACGAATATGTTCATTAGGGTGTCCGTTATTTCCATGTTGATTTCCTTTACAGATACCCCCTGAAAAAGATTCTGCGTTTGCCATAAAAATATGCTCTTTTCAATTTAAACAGTGTCTAAATAGTTTTATATTCCCCATTAAAGTTATTTATCAAATTTTACTTGCTTAATGCAAAATATTTGAAAACCATTTGCAATGCCTGGGAGAAGTAATATGATTTAGACGCGGTTCAAATAAAAATAAAGAGCTTAATTACATGTGTACGTTGGATACTATTTTACGGTAAGTACTCAAACTTCAGTAGGAGTTTGCAAAATCGCAATCAACTTAGAAAACAACGGACGACCTAATGTATAAGCGTATGCGCACATGTAAATACAATTTCCGAAAACAAAAAAGGGTGCTTCAAGAAAAGCTTTTTAAACGATATTTTTGAATTCTTTCGAATTTTGCGAGGACTGTAAATACATCGACGTATTCAGAAAATTACAGGTAAATTTATTTCCTCTATTCTCACTCAATAATTTGAAGCAGTCAGCGAATTGAACCGACACTCCAATAAGCTCACATTAAAAGACCCAACAAGTGGTCATTTCATTTCCTTACTTCGTTTATGAGGTTGTGTGCTGCAATATTTTCTCGACAACTCCTAGATAAACGAGTATTATTTTAGGTTTCCTTCTGTTTTATCATAAATTTTCAATAATTTTCATAACCCACCCTATATTTGCACACTAATTTGTTGTTTCGTTGTTGATACGTGTGCAAGTTAGTCCTTTACGGCATTATTAAGTTTAAGTTTGTTTCTACATCTTCTCCCGTACATTGCTACGGCGGCGTTGTTTGCGCCATTGCGCCATGGATTCGCTCATTTGAGCGGAAATTTCTTTATTACGGTCCGCGATGGTGTGAAAAAACGAAGAACAAAAACAGTCGCAGTTTAGATGACTACTTTTTATACTCTTGCAACATGTTGCCACAGAGTATAATAGTTTTTTCACCGTCTGTGCAAGCGAAAACTTCTGGAAAAGAGTGAGAACGAGTAGATGGGCGTAATCGGGCCATTAAACGCAAATCTATAAAAGGTCATTCTTCTTCCTCTTCTTTCCTGGAGAGACACCGCTTACGCGATTATAGCCGAGTCAACAACAGCGCGCCAGTCGTTTCTTCTCTTCGCTACGTGGCGCCAATTGGAAATTCCAAGCGAAGCCAGGCCCTTCTCCACTTGGTCCTTCCAACGGAGTGGAGGTCTTCCTCTTCCTCTGCTTCCCGCGGTGGGTACTGCGTCGAATATTTTCAGATCTGGAGTGTTTTCATCCATCCGAACAACATGACCTAGCCAGCGTAGCCACTGTTTTTTAATTCGCTGAACTATGTATGTCAATGTCGTGTATATCTCGTACAGCGCATCGTTCCATCGAATGCGATGTTCGCCGTGGAAAATGCGCAAAGGACCATAAATCGTTCGCAGAACCTTTCTCTCGAAAACTCGTAACGTCGACTCATTGGTTGTTGTCATCGTCCTAGCCTCTGCACCAAATAGCAGGAGGGGAAAGTTATGAGCGGCTTATAGAGTTTGGCGTTTGTTCGTCGAGAGAGGACTTTACTTTTCAATTGCCTACTCAGTCCGAAGTAGCACCTGTTGGCAAGAGTAATCCTGCGTTGGATGTAAAAGGTCATTGCTAAGTACTAAATTAAGATATAGAACTTTAATTTGACAAAGGGGATCGCAGCAGCAAAAGGACGCCTGCGGCTAAGAGGTTTAATGTACATATCTCCTAAACCACCTAAACTACAATATCGAAATTTGCCTAGAAAAAGTCTCTCTAGCACCCCAACCGCAACCGGTAAAATTGGTGAAATCGAGTGATAAGCCCGCCCACCCCCATGCTAAAAACGCGATAAATCAATAAAAAAACTACCCGAAGCGAATATCTCAAGACTTATTCAACCGATGCCGACCACATTGGGTAAAGAAAGTTACCTTGGACTACAACGACGCTTATTTCTCATAGTTTGGCTATAAATTTTAATTTCTACCTGACTGATTCACTTTTCAGAATGCAAATCAAGCACCAATTAATGTATCGGGATGAAACTTTGTTCGAATAGTGCGCTTAAAGTAGGCCACCATCCGACAAAAATTTTCCAAAATAGACCTAAACTATTTAAGTCCTCAGATACCGAATATGTGGATCAAAGTTCCAATCGCGAACTTTTTATAGGAAATATGGGTCAATCGGTGAGATATATCATAGAAAATTAGAGATAATCCTTTTCTAATAATGGTTTGCCTGAATCGGACCAATAACTTCTTTAGTCCCCTTATACCTAATAGAAAGGTTTTCGAACTTACGGGTGACTCTATATGGCATATATCAGCCAATATATGAGTTTTTTTAATAAAAAGAAGGGAGCGTGGGTTTCTAATAACGGTAGATTTTTGTACTTCATAACTTACAAACATGTACCTGGCTTTTATTCTGCCAAGTTGCAGGAGTATGAACTGCTCGCTTACACCCGAACTTAGCCCTTCCTTACTTGCAATTTTTGTGGTAATTGGTGTAATCTCTCGGCCTCGGTATAAGGCCTTTAACAGGTCAGTGTTAGCTTTGGTTTTGGGAGAGTTGATAAGAACGACGGAATTGGCTAACACCTGTGAGCCAATTTTTTGGCTGGTTTATTTACCTAGCAGAACTATCATGCTCTTGATTTATCCTTGAGTTGACGAAAAGCGATTTTGACACACATTTCACATATATGTAGACAAAACTACTGGGTAGTACAATCAAATTCATAACTAGACAGCATTACTAGTACCCTTTTCCATTATGTATTTCCATAGCAGCCATTGGTATATTTATTTTACAAGTTGATGTTCAACGAGATGACAGTTTACAGAAATATAAAATGCACAAAGTAAAAAATGTCCACAATTTATTTGAATGAACTAATTTTTCAATTATGAATTTTTATCAAGAGTTGAAACTTTTATGTAGTTAATTGTTTTATTGCCCTGTTCGATTTTATTCAGAAAATTCTTAGTGTGAACTGGTATTAGTTCTGATTGGTGTAAAGCAATTTCAGGGTGTGTACATGTGTATGTACATTGTATGTACTTATGAACGTACATGTGTATGTATGTTTTTTCGTAGATATGTATATATATTGAATATAATTTACTGGGAACTTGAGGCATAGCGAATTTGTGCTCATAATGATTTGCTCCTAATAAGGCGCGCTTTCCCTTCACAAAACTCGAAAATTTATATATTTTTAGCAAATTGTGTTTGAACATACAATATGTACATACATACAATGTACGTATGTATGTATGTATGTTAACCTTTTGTACTAATTCAATGGTAATTTATGTACATACATATGTATATTTGTATAAATATTTTTTAAAACATTTAATATGCATGTGCCACTTAAAACCGATTCAGTTGGAATATTTTTTATTTATTTATGAAAGTAACAAAATATTAAATGACTTTTTCTCCCAGTTTAATATTTTTGATAATCTGTCTCCTCAAGCCTATTAACCCACATCAACACAGCACAAAGCTACGCGGTTTTCTACCCTAAGCGCTGGTTAAATCGTCCTTGCTCTACATTTTTATTTCGCTTGTGGTTCTTTAATAAACATACTACAATTATATTCATATGAGAATTTGAACTTTCACACCTACATATGTACATATGTATAAACTTTGTTGTCTTCAGACGCCAAAGCGCATGCATATGTACATATGTACATATGTATTATACAGTGGCGTAGCTAGGGGGGCGAAGGGGGCAAAACGAGCTTCGCTGTTTTTTAATATTCAGAAGAATACCACACCAAATTTTTACAAAATTTATTATAAAAGATAAAGAGTTGTACACTCACAATGAAATAATCTGAATAACAATGAAAAATATAAATTTTTACTCGAATACTCTTCAGTCTTTGAATTTGTCTATTATATGTATATTTTTGCTTATATCTTTCTTAAAAAATGTGATAGAACTTAAAGATGCACTTTTCTAGCTTTGATCGCTGCAAAATCACATATCATATCATTGTAATAAGAAGTTGAAGCAGTTTCACATTCTATTGAGAGAATCGCAAGATTGGACAGTCTACTCTGACTCATGGTCGATCACAAGTAAGATTTGATCAATTTAAGTTTGCTAAAAGATCTTTCTCAAGATGCAACTGATACAGGTAGTTAGTAGTATTCTTAAAGCTTTCGCAAACGTCTTGTAGGTTTTCAGTCTCATTGAAGAAATGTATAATAAAATTTTTTCAGGCGAAAATCCATGGCTTTTTAATAAGATCCTGTACATTTACTATCAATTGCCTCAAAAACCGTATTGTGAGAATTTTGGAACTCCAGAATTTACGTGGCTTCTAGTTCCTAAATTTTATATACTTAATATCGAAGGTATTTTGTAATAACACTTTTGTTCGAACCACCTTATGAAACCTGTAGGTAGGTAGATAGCGAGGGGTAGCAGAACATCCTTGGCCCCGGGCTCGCGAAGTTGTAGCTACGCCACTGGTATTATATGTACATTTTTGTGTATGTAATGTATGTTTTATTTGAATGTGAAAAGAGAGAGGAATATACATATTTATGTACAGTGACTCACATAACTAACCGGATGAATACATTGCTAATGATGTCACCCTCCAATCATAAAGTGAACATCTTAAAAATTATACATATGATACATCAAATTAAAGGAAAAATCTTCTACTTTATTTTTGGAAACTTAAAAATAGTAATAATTTTATTCACTGCGTAAAATTTAGAGAAATAACTATCAACATACAAAATTCATTCCACACAACTAACCGGAAAACTATAAGAAGTAATCTTCTACAAGTCACGGTACTTCTGATCGTTGTGGAATTCCACTAGACTACTACTTTTCTTCATATTAGTAGTTATCGGTAAGTCTGTGAGTAAGCCACACGACAATATGACGCCTCGCGTACTCATACTTTACCGAAATTCGGAAGCTAATTATTCAGTTACGGGAAGAAGGAAAAACCATTAAAGATATTTCGGAGATTGTGAAAAGGAGTACTTCAACTGTCTTTGATATTATAAAAAAGTTTGAGAAGGAAAATGGGTTCAATAATATTATTAAGCTGGTCAAGGAAAGAAGCTAACACAAGCCAAAGAAAAGTTTATACTCAAAATTGTTGAAAAAAATCCCTTTTCCTCGGCGGAAAATGTAAGAAACATATTGGAAAATGAAAAGGGAAGAAGTACATATTCGAAAAAAAGAAAGAAAAGGCTAGAATTTGCGAAATTGCATTTAAAAAGGCCTGATGAGTTTTGGCAAAGGGAAAATGGCATAACTTTGATTTAGTAATCATAAAACAGTATTATTACTTCTTTTTCAAGGTTCTTTTCACACACGATATCAGATGGCTGAAGTTTTGTATGGCGGCGTCCCAACGAAGCTTACTTGCAAAAACATACTAGGGCAACACTTAAGCACGGTGGTGGGTCAGTAATGGTTTGAGGATGTATATCGGCTAAAGGAACGGGCAGCCTGCATTTTGTGCAATGTAATATGGTTTCGTTTCGGACATTTTAAAGGAAAATTTAAAGCAGTCATGTGTCACATTGGGAATTAAGGACAATTTTATATTTTACCATGTCAACGATCCGAAGTACAAATTGAAGATTGCTCGTACTTGGTTAATATACAATTGCCCTCTGATACTGGGTACACCTGCCCAATCCCCAGATCTGAACGTTATTGGGCACGTAAGGCAAGAAGTCAGTCGAAAAGTGTACCAAAGGCAGTATTCCAATGTTGCTGGGCTCAAAACGGCTATTTTGGAGGCTTGGAACGCAACACCACCAAAATTTTGTCAAAAACTTGTCGCCTCTATAGCAAGGCGACTAGAAGCAGTTTTATCTGCAAAAGGATATGCTACGAAATATTATATGCAAGTAATTATTAGCTTTTTAAAAAATCCGGTTAATTGTGTGGAACGAATTTTGTACGTTGAGACTTATTTCTTTAAGTTTTACGCTGTAAATTAATTTATTATTACTGATAAGTTTCCAAAAATAAAATAGAAGAAATTTTCCTTTGTTTTGATGTATGAGATGTATCATTTTTAAGATTTTTACTTTATGATTGGATGGTGTTATCATTTGCAAAGCACGCATCCGGTTGAACGTGTGAGCCACTGTACATTGAATCTAAAAAGCACACCGTAAACTTAAATGTTAATCCAAAAATTATTGGTTTTCCTTTGAATTTACGGAAGTTATGTAATCATCTCTTTCAATTTAACATTTTTATAATATATTTAACTAATAGATATTTTTAAAGATAATGAAATTATACTTAATAAAAATATTAAATATTCTACATAAAAAAAATTGAGCACACATATGGAAAATATTGTTTTAAATTCGATTTTTTAATTCCAATATTTTGTTACCTTCTTTGGCCTGAATAACTGCTTCTAAACGTCGACATATATATGTATGTCTGCTGAAGTTACATAGTATATATTTGCTTATTTTGTACGTTCGATGTTATATGGTGAGTCCGTTTTTTTCATTAGATGAGAAATATGCTCAATAGGATTAGTGTTTGGGGATTGCGGAGATGTTTTGTTTATTATATTTAAATTCTTTAAATATTTTCAAAAATTGGTCTTATCCTTTTTATAATAAATAAAAACTTGATTTATCACATCATAAGCTGCAATGCACCCCCAACCCTTTACATTAAATTTACGTTTTAAATTTTGATTCGTCACTAAATATTACCTTATTCCAGAAAGATTCCGGCTGATTAACATTATGTTTTGTGAGCTCCAGTCTTTTTTTATTAATATCCGAAATGAATGGCTTACGTCGTGGAACTCGCCCATGATAACCAGCATTGCGTAAAGGGTTACGTACAGTTTGGGGGTCAACGACATTTTTCAAAGCTTTGTTGCAACTCTTGACATAGCTTTACTGGTGAAATCTTCGGATAATGAGTCACGCTCCGAATTTCCGGTGTTGACATATACATATGTATGTTTTATTATAATTATTGATTAAGGTCTCTGCACTTTATTACCAATTTCACGTTAAAATTTTTGCTGCATATCAAATTCATTATAATTTTACGGACATCTATCGAAATTTCTGCACGATCGGGCACTTTGCTCACAATATAACTAGTTCGATTTTGGTACTAACATAAAACGATTAAAAATTGAACAAAATAATACTATGTTCCCACCAAAAATTTTAAGTGATTATATTACAAATAATCTCTTCAGATGATAAAACAGATGTTTTTTCAAGTCAAGAATTTACATCGTTTAATATTTATTAAAAAAAAAAAAAAATTATTACATTTTGTTGCCATCTTTTTTTAATATTTTCCATATAATGAAAGTAATAGACGCCTTTTTTTTTTGTTTGGAAGGTCCATTTTCAGGTGAATTCAAATTCATTGCGTTTAATTTATTTGTTTGTTTACATTTATAAAATTAGTGGGATAAACTACTCAACAGCCGAAATCGTGTGATTAAGTGTCGGTCTGAACATGGTATAAAAAAAAGTAGATTTTCCAAAAACTTAATTTACTCACAATTTATGCAGAACCTTCTTCATGAGCGTTTATCTGTTTTTTTAAATTCATTACGCGTTTCTTATGAAATAATTATATATTTCTTTGCTTATCATAGTATACATGTGTGTATGTATCAGAGAGCTGCAACGAGTATGATAAAATCAGAACAAACAGTCGTGCCAAAAACATAATCAAATGTACTTGATGGAATTTCTATTATACATATAACATATGTACGAGTATATACATACATACATGTACATGGTTTGGTTAGGTTAGGTTAGTTGACTGATATATATCGCATGTGGACTAGATATAGTCCTTTGTGAAGCCATTGAAAATAGAGCTCCCGTGTTCGGACATAAAGATCGGCAAAACGCTTCGTAGCCAATACAAATTTGCAAAGGCGCTTAATTTATACCCCCGCCAGTTCGGTGGGATGTCTGAAGGTATGCGCCCCAAGTGTCTAAGTCTTGATCTCCCAAAATCGGGGCAGTCAAGAAGGAAGTGTTGGCTAATTTCTACCGCATCTTCTTCCATGCAGTTTCTGCATGCGGCGTCCGGTAGAATTCCCAGTCTTACAGCATGCAGCTTCTTATCCAGGATGAGCCCTAAATACTTCACTGTATCCGCCGGTTGCAGGCGAACACCTCCCATTTGCGGCAAAGGTGCCATAGGGATCTTGTATCTCCTACTAAATAAAACCATTTCAGTTTTATTTGGATTGATGGCGAGTCCACTTCCGACCGCCCATTTTGTTACTACGCTGAGATATCCCTGCGACAACTCATACACGGTGCTGAGAAACTTTCTTTTCACAATAAGTGCTACATCGTCTGCATAGGCAATCACCCGACAGCCAAGATCCTCTAGCTCTTTGAGGACTAGGAATGACTAGGATCCATAAAAGAGAGAAAGAACCCTCGTCCAGAAGGTCGACAGAGGTCGTGCAGTCAGCATGCAGCGCTCCGAGAGATACCTCCGCATAGGACGTGTTATTAGGGAAGTGAGCATCAAAGATCATTTGAAGTGTCTCTTCACTCGATCATTAATTAAGTTTAAACAAAAATTTATTACTCGTTGCAGTTCTTTGGTATGTATGTAAGCTAATAATACGAACTGCGTCGAAAAGTTGGTTAAAAGAATTTTACTTTCAATTTTGAATACACTTTTCAGCGAAGGCAACGCCTATTCCAAAACTTTTTCATTTAC